>JAOSBO010000210.1:36056724-36075038 GCA_027563915.1 Erythroxylum rotundifolium
TTATAATTTTATTAATAATTAATTTTAATTAATTAAATATATAATATATTTAATTGATAGTAAATTAAATAATATATATTTTCATATTTCAATTCTATTTCATTGTTTTCTTATCACAAATTCTTATTATAAATTATAATTTTATATCACATTTGATTCTTCAAAAGCAAACTGAAAACCTCACTACATTCCATTAAATTTCTTCTGTCAAAACTTGTGGCCTCACTCCATACATAAAATTGCTCAATTGAAATAAATGGTAATAGAGTGGCAAGAAAAACCTGAAAGATGGAATGTTGACTAGGTTGTGGGGTAGGTGTTCCTTTTCCTTGACCTTATTCGTTTGGCCTACGTGAGAGGTGAGATTTGGATTTTGAGGTGAATGGGTCGTCCTCTTACTTGACCTTGGCATCGCCAACATAACATGAGTCTGTACTTTTCCCAACGAGGTTGAGGGCCAGTCGTGTAGGGCAACCGGGCCAAGCCGAGTCAGAAAGGCTTTGATGACTCAAGGGTGCAGCGTTAGGGAAGGAGAGTGAGGGGAATGGGGGGTAGTCCTCGGCCCGATCATCCAATTCGCTCCAACAAATAGGCATGGTTCTGTAGTTAAAGCAACTTCGTCACTTTCGTGTATCCATCGGACGGCAGCCCTTTCGGGGTTTCCCTAGGGATCGATTCACTATGTGTAGATTGACTGAACGCAGAAAGCCTTGCACTAGTAGGCGATCGTGTTTTTCACAGGATTTCTCGATACTCATGTCAACATTCTCACTTCTGATATCTCCAGGTGTTGTCACCAAAAACTTTTGAGAGTTAATGATATTTTTATTCTTTTTATTGGATGCTTTGATATAATTATTATTTATTATATAATGAAAAATGAAATTGTTATATTTTAAATACTTTATATTGTTTTTAATTTTATATTTGTATGATAATAATTATTCGTTTTTATATAAATTGTGGTTATTATTTACATGTGAAACATCTGAAAATTATTGTTATTTCATATTAATTGTGATTATTATTTATTAATTTGATTTTTGGAGACAGGATTAAAAATATACAGTACAAATGTATAATATAATAATAGACTATTTTGTAATTTTTAAAAAATTCAGGGACTATTAAAAAATTACTTGAAACGGTATATGGTATTAATCGGTACCGATATAATACCGTACCAGAAGCCAATCAGATACCAAGTCCGATACGGTATTCATAATATTGGTAACTATACTCTTATATTAATAATTCTAATATAATATATTCTATTTTTAATTAATTAATTCTCATTATAATTTTATTTGCATACATATGAAAAGCTTTTTTGTCGTTTACTTTTCTTATTTTTCTTTGTCATCTTTTACTCTAATTTGTTTATTTCTCTTAATTTGTCCAAGCTCAAGTAATGTCAATCAAGTTCAATCAAATTTCAGACTTGCATTGCCACCACTAACTATACCAAATTTAATATTGAATTTGATTATAATATGGTATTGTTATCAATATCGATTAATATCAGCTACCATTTTGACTAATTGCCTTAAATTTTAAATATTATTTAAATTTTATAAAATTTTATTAATATAAAGACGTATACAACTTTTAGAAAGTTTATAGTTGAATTAAATATTTAAAATTAGCATTAAAATAAAAAACATTTAAAAAATCAAACACTTATATGAAATACCAATACCATAAATAGGCATTGTTATGGATATCGTTCTATACTGGCTGAAAAATGGAATGATATCAGCATCTTTGATATCGGGTGTAAATACCAATCAGTACCGGTCTATTTCAGCCGGTACAGGTTGGTATCTATGATACCGGCCATAAATCGGCCAGTACCAAAAATTTTGAAAAATATAGGGACTTTTTTGTAAAAAAAATTTATTTTTATATTTTTATTACTAATAATAATTATACATTAAATTAAACTTAAAAATAAATTATTTTATTTAAATTTATTTAAATTATTTTAAATCTTGTTGTAAATTTTAATAATTTGAGAATTAAGGATATTTGTTGTTCTTTTTACTAAATGTTAGGATGTAATTATCATTTATTATATAATGAAAATTCAAATTATAATGTTTTAAATACTTTGCATTGTTTTTAATTTTATATTTGTATGATGATGATTGTTTTTTTATAAAAATTTTGGTTATTATTTATATTGAAATGTATGAAAATTATTGTTATTTCATATTAATTGTGATTATCATTTATTATTATGATTTTTAGAGACAGAGTAAAAAATATACACTACATGATTGTGACTTGAACAAGTCATAACTATGATTTTTTAATCGGATATAATTTCTGTTTTAAAATCATAGCGCTAAATTTCTTACATCAACTATTTTAATATTATGAGTATAATAGTTATTTATTATACATTATATTTCATTTATTCATCTTCCAAACAACATTTCATTACATTACATTATGAACAGTTTCATCTATCCCAAATAACTTTTCATTATATTACATTTCATTCCATTATAAAATGTTCCGTTTTGTTCCATTTCATTCCATTAATTAACATCAAACCAAACAAGCTCTTAGTTTTAGGTTAGAAAATCCTCATCTCCAAACATTGCCTAAGGCTATCTATTTATCCAAACACACCCATTCTTAATCCTATTTCAAGACACCACTCTTTAGCAAGTTAAAAACCATTAAAAAAAAACTTTGCAATCTGCTGCCCCGGCCAATGGTCCAACCGCCTCCGCTGGCATCACCATAGGCCACCGCCAGCCACTGTGTCACTGGGAACTTCACGTCAAACATCCTGAGGTACGAGCTCATCCCTTTAGACTCACAACGTCGTCATCCTTTAACCCTTAGAACTAGTAAACAATATCTCTTGAGAAATATAATTCTGATTGTTGTAGGGATATCATAACAATTCCTAATTATTACAAATACGCAGAGTATGGGTTGGGTTTAAGAAGAAAAGGGAAGCATTTTGGCTGGTCTTTTGTGTGAGTGATGCCATCAAAGCCAAGAATGGGAGCACGTAAGCGAGAGGGGATTTACAACAGGACAAACAAAATGCCAGCAACCTACACATCATGAAGTCGTAGAGTTATCCAAAAAACCATACCAGAAACACAAACACAAAACCCAAACGCCAGATCCAAGGTATTTTCAAGGCAGCCACAAACTCCAATCAACACATGATCCACAAAGAACACAACCGTTCTCCAGCCAAGACTCAAGCCCCACAACAACACCCAAATGCAGCACACGACCAGAGCACAGAAAGGAAAAACAGAGCAGCAAAATCAACTAGTTTTCAGGCAGCGTCAAAATGCAAATACCAAAAGAAATTCAATTTTTCAGAACTACAATAAAATTAAGATTAATTTAATTATATAAAAAGATTAATACAAATTATAATAAAATAAAAACTTAATTCGTACTTTATTCTGAAGTTTGATCTTTACTTTATTGTATCCTACGAACTGTTTCTAAAACTAATTGATGAGTGCGTAATTGTACATTATTTCCATGTACTTTATAAGCAAATATTATCATTTGGAATATGTTACTACGTCTATTTGGAATGATTTTGTAAATTTGTTGCTGATACGAAGATATAGATTAAAAAAAACTAGAGTTGCAGCTTAAATTAACACAGAATAAAAGTAAGGACTAAAGTGACAAAAGGATGAAAGTTTGAGGCTTAGTTGTTGTTGGCCCACATGAATGAAAATTTGGTCCATATGGCCATGTAGGCTCATGCTGGAACAAAAGCAAAAGAACAAGACAAGCCCGTAGCCTACCTATATAGATATATACTTACACACGCATGCAAAGAAAAGGGAGAGGTCAACAGAGGCTTTGTACAGAGACAAGGCAACTTTTTGTTATTGGAGATTTTAATTCTCTTTTCGTTTTACACACAGGAATGCAATTTGATTTGTCTGTCTCATTGATTTTATTTATTTACCATTTTTATTAATTCTTTTTCCAATTTTTAGAATTATGAGTGAGTTTTTTTCTTTGATTCAGTTTTAAAGAAGACACTGTGATTCAAAAATTATGCTATGAGTTGTGATTTATTGTTTTTATACTCTAATAATTCCAGTACCAATTCTTCTTTGATTTCTAAATCAATTATGTATTTGATCTCGCGTGTTGATTAAATACTCAATTGTTATATGCTTTCTAATGCTTATGCTGCATGTGTATTAAGATTTAGATCAAAAACAAGGTCAATTTAATTGAAAAAGGGTCTCTTATTTTGGTTAATTGACTAAAGAAGGATCGGACAAGATTTAATCTCCCAAGCGTTTCTTGATTGGTTGCTTGGCATGACTTCTTTCCATCACTTTATGCTAGTGTCTTTTGATTAGATCTTGCTTTCCAACATCTAATTAATTGTTCACTAAGGAATTAATTAGAAATGTTTCTTGTGATTAATTTAATTATGAAATATTCTGTTTTTCTTCTAGCGTTAGGGAGAATCGAGGTCATTATTGGAATAGGAGGGTAACGAATTTTTATAATTCAATAAGCAACAAAAAATAATAAATCACATGTCAACCTCAGGGCTGAGCTTTCTATTACTGATAAATTAATTCCAACTTGTTTACTTTAATTCTGCACTCAATTCCAATCACTAAAACCCCTTTTAAATTTTTGTTATTGCTCACATAAGAAATTTGCTAGATAAGACTCACAGGGATTCGACCTGGTAGTTCCTTACTACTACAAATTTAATCTTTTATTGGGGTAACTATTTAGAATTATTTTTGGAAATTTCAGTAGATTCACCAAAAATTTGGCACCATTGTCGGGGAGTCTTTTTCGTAAATTTTAATTAGTGAGCTAATTAATTTTATGTTGAGACGATCTTAGCCAAGCGCACCTCTTTTTGAACCCAAAATTGGAAGAACGTTAAGAGCATCAACAAGAGCAAAGCGCCAAGCAGATTCCAACACACTTGACAGCGATTCTGAAGCAGAAAACCAGTTGACTATCGCAAAAGAACAAATGACTGCACCATAGCAAACTTTAAGGCAGTTGGCAACACTTGATGTTGTCCAACAGCCACTGTGCATTGAATTTCCAAATATAAATGTGGGATTTAAGCTTAAATCTGGTTTAATTCACTTACTCCCTATTTTTCATAGTTTTGCAAGAGAAGATCCACACAAACACTTGAAGGAGTTTCATGTTGTTTGCACAACTATGAAACCACATGGTGTAACAGAGGAGCAAATAAAGATGCGATCCTTTCCATTCTCACTTGCAGATAAGGCGAAAGATTGGTTCTACTAGCTACCCTCTGACTCAATACAAATATGGAATGACTTAAAGAGGACCTTCCTAGAGAAGTTCTTTCTAGCTGCAAGGGTTGGAACAATTCGCAAGGAGATTAGCAGGATCAAACAGTACCCTGAAGAGTGTTTTTATGAGTATTGGAAGCGATTTAACCAGCTTTGTGTCAGTTACCCGCACTACCAAATTTCAAATCAGTTGCTGTTACAGTACGTTTATGAAGGACTACAATCCATAGACCGCAACATGATTGATGCTGCCAATGGTGGTGCCCTTATTGAGAAGACATCAGAAGATACAAGGGCTCTAATCTCTAGGATGGCAGCAAACTAGCAACAATTTGGGACGCACACAGAATAGATTCCAAAGAAGGTTAACGAGGTTAGTTCTCTAAACATTGAATCCTAACTTTCTGAATTAACCTCTTTTGTCAGACAGGTTGCTTTAGGACAAGTGCAAAGCAACAAAGCATGTGGAACTTGTGCTGCAAGAGATCTAACTGATTCTTACCCACAACTCCAAGATGTTCATGCCCTCAAGTCAATGCGGTTACTAGATTTGCTAACCAGCCAAGGGGATATGATCCATACTCTAATCAGTATAATCGAGGATGAAGGGATCATCCTAATTTTAGATTTGGACAGTAAGACAACCAGCAACATTACGGTTAGCAGAATGCGCAGAATAATGGGCAGCAACCATACAAACCACCAGGATTCAACAAACTAGCCCTGCCTCCACAAAATCAAGCATCAAGCTCAGGTATGTCATTAGAGGATATTGTTAAAGCTTTATTAACTAACACTTAAGCCTTTTAGCAAGAGACACGAGCTAGCATAAAAGACCTAAGCAATTAAGTCTAATAACTAGCAATAATAGTAGGCGGTTTGATGTTGGAAAAGGGAAGCTTCCTACACAACCAGAACACAATCCAAGGGAGAATGCAAATGCCATCACCCTTTGCGATGGTAAACAAGTCCCAGCACTTGTACACGACGAAACGGTGGGAAAGAAAACAACAGAAATCACACCATAGAAATTTGAACCAGACTTAGACCAGGTAACTCAAAAAATGAAATTTTCAAAGTTTATGATTAAACCTCGCTTCCCTGGTAGGTTGATGAAGCAGGTCAAGGACAATAAAGAGCAAGAAATTTTGGAGACATTTTGAAAAGTAAAAGTCAACATTGCACTACTGGATGCAATCAAACAGGTTTCAAGGTACACTAAATTTCTTAAGGAATTATGCACAAATAAGTGAAGGCTACGCCCAGATGCGAAAATTCAATTAAATGAAAACGTGTCTGCTGTGATTCGGAGGAAGTTACCTGAGAAATGCAAGGGTATATTTTCTATACCTTTTGTTATTGGAATCAAGAGAGTTGAGAAAGCAATGCTAGGTTTAGGGGCATCAATCAATGTTTTGCCTTTATCAATTTTTAAACTTCTCAACTTAGGACCTTTGAAAGATACAAGAGTCGTTATTCAACTTGCAGATAGGTCTAACACTTATCCAGAAGGGGTCATTGAGGATGTATTAGTGAAGATCAACGAGTTAATATTTCCTATTGATTTTTATGTTATAGAAATGCATAATGCTTCAAAAAAAGGGTGAGCTCAAATTCTGTTAGGACAACCATTAAAATTCTATTAGGAAAACGATTTATGAAAATTGTAAGAACTAAAATTGATGTGCATAAGGGTACACTATCCTTGGAATTTGATGGTGAAATTGTCACTTTCAATATCTCAGAGGCAATGAAGTATCCTCAAGACACTGAATCTATATGTCATATTGATGTTATTGACCCTCTCGTCCAACAAGTTTTTGAGCAGGAAATTCCAACAGACAATCAAGATGGTTTTTTGCAAAATGAGGCAAGTGAGGAAGACAGCAAGGAGGAAGATCTAGAAATCTTGATGTTGGATAGCTAACCCAAGACAGTGTTACCTTTCACTGAGAAAACTCCACAGCTAGAATTGAAACCACTACCAGAGAATCTTAAATATATGTACTTGGGTGAAGGAGAAACCCTACCAGTAATCATTGCTAATGATCTTACTGACTTGAAGGAGGAGAAACTGTTGAAGGTTTTAAAGGAAAACAAGATAGCCATTGGCTGGACGTTGGCAAACCTAAAGGGAATCAATCCTACAATTTGCATGTTCCATATTGCATTAGAAGCAGATGCTAAACCAGTAAGAGAACCTCAATGCAAACTCAACCCAACAATGAAGGAAGTAGTTTTAAAGGAAGTCCTTAAGATGCTGGAGCAAGGAATCATATACCCAATTGCTAACAGCCAATGGGTAAGCCCTGTGCACATTGTTCCAAAGAAAACAGGCTTCACTTTGGTTCCAAGCGCACAAAACCAACCTATTCTGAAGAGAGTTCAAAATGGATGGCGAATGTACATCGATTACAGAAAGCTAAACACAACTACAAGGAAAGATCACTTTCCTTTGCCATTCATTGATCAGATGTTGGAGAGACTTGTAGGTAAGTCCCATTTTTGTTTTCTTGATGTTTCTCGGGATATTTCCAAATAGCTGTTGCACAAGAAGACCAAGAAAAAACCACTTTTACTTGTCCATTTGTTACTTTTGCATACAGAAGGATGCCGTTTGGATTGTATAATGCTCCTGGAACCTTCCAAAGATGCATGATGAGCGCTTTCAAATGTGATTGAGAACTGGATTGAAATTTTTATGGACGATTTACTGTATATGGAGATTCATTCGACTAATGCCATGAACATTTGATCAAAGCACTAAATAGATGCATTCAAACAAACTTAGTTTTGAACTTTGAAAAATGTCATTTCATCGTGCAGTAAGGAATTGTTTTAGGTTATTTAGTCTCTATAAAAGGCATATCAGTGGATAAGGCAAAGGTTGAATTTTTTACAAATCTTCCTTACCCTACTAATGAGCGAGCAATTTAAAGTTTTCTTGGACATGCAGGATTCTACAAACGATTCATCAAAGATTTTTTGAAGATTGCACACCCCTTTTCTAGATTGCTCTAAAAAGAGAACAAATTCGAATTTGATGCAACGATGTGGCTTATAAACAAGCCTTTAATAAGTTAAAGGCACTGCTCACCTTAACACCAATCACTCCAGCACCCAACTGAGACTACCTATTTGAAATTATGTGTGACATCAATAATTATGTCGTGGGAGCTATTCTAGGACAGAGGATCGATAAGAAAAGTCATGTCATCTACTATGCCTTAAAGACATTGAACCCAGCACAAGCTAATTACATAACAACAGAGAAGGAGCTTTTGGCAATTGTTTTCACTTTAGACAAATTTAAACTTATCTTTTCGGCTCCAAAGCTATTGTTTATTCTGATCATGTAGCTCTACGCTACCTACTTGCCAAGAAGGAATCTAAGCCAAGACTGATTCGATGGGTAATGCTTCTGTAAGAATTTGATTTGGAGATTAAGGACAAAAAAGGAGTAGACAATCCTGTAGCAAACCATTTGAGTAGAATAATGAAGGAAGAAGATTCCACGCCAATTTCCAAATTGTTTCCAGACGAGCAACTTCTTCTCATCCAGAGTAAGGAACCTTGGTTTGCTGGTTTAGTGAATTTTATAACTGTTGGTACTTTTCCTGTACAATGCACTAAAGCACAGAACGACAAACTTAGCAATGACTCATGATTTAATTTATGGGATAAGCCTTACTTGTGGAAGATATGGTCTAATCAGATTATTCGAAGGTGTGTAACAAAGAAGGAAACCCATTCCATTCTTACACATTGTCACAGTTTTGCATGTGGTGGGCACTTTGGACCAAAATGGACAGCAAGAAAAGTTTTAGACCGTGGGTTTTGTTGGCCCTCACTATTTAAAGATGCTTACCATTTCTATAAAATTTGTGCCAAGTGTCAAAAAACTGACAACCTAAGTAAAAGGAATGAAATGCCTCAAGTTCCTATGTTATTTTATGAAATATTTGACGTATAAGGTATAGATTTTATGGGTTCTTTTCCTAGTTCTTTTGGGAATCTTTACATTTTACTTGTTGTCGATTATGTTTCAAAGTGGGTGGAAGCAAAAGCCACCAAGACTAATGATTCTAAGTTTGTTTTAGGTTTTTTATTCTAATATTTTCAATAAGTATGGAACTCCAAGGGCAATTATCAGTGATCAGGGAACACATTTCTACAATCGAACAATCGAAGCCCTAATGCGCAAATATGGTGTCCACCATAAGACAACAACTGCCTACCGTCCATAAACAAACCGTTAAGCTGAGGTCTCCAATAGAGAAGTAAAAAAGATTTTGGAGACGACTGTTAACCCCAGTCGTAAGGACTGGAGCATGAGGATAGATGACGCCTTATGGGTGTACCGGACAACATACAAGACACCGATCGGGATGTCCCCATTCCGATTGGTATTTGGGAAACTCTGTCATTTACCAGTTGAAATTGAGAATAGAGCATTTTAGGTAGTACAGCAATGCAACTTGAACTTTAGGGAGGCTGGAGTGGAACGCAAGCTCCAATTGGACACCTATGACAATATCAAGAATTACAAAGGACCAAGTTCATTCATGACAAATTACCCCAACCAAAATCATTCACAGAAGGTCAAAAGGTCTTACTTTTCCAATCTAGGCTAAAGCTCATGCTAGTTAGACTTTGCTCTCGTTAGATTGGGTCGTTTGTGGTGAGAAAGGTTTTCCCAAATGGATGCATTGAAATTCAAGGTATGGATTCTGGTTCTATTTTTAAGGTTAACGGTCACAGGCTTAAACCTTTCTTAGATGATGTGGTCCCCACCCCAACAGTAGAGGAAGTTCAGTTGATCAATCCTATCTACCAAAGCGACTAAGGGAACAAATGTCTAGCCAAAGACACTAAAGAAAGGCGCTACTAAGAGGCAACCCATTATTATTATTATTACTATTTTTCTTTTAATTTTCATTTTATTTTTTGTGCCCTAGCTTTCATTCTAGCTTTATTGATCTTTTGGTTTTCTTAAATTTTCAATGTAAACATTCTAGTTCTTCGCTTTAGTTTATTTACTTAGTTTGGTATTCTACCCCCAACATCTACTTAAGCATGTAAAGTTCCCATTTACTAATTGTAGCACCTCACTCTCATAAGACACGTACCTAACATCCTGAGTGATATCCAAGTGCGTACCCCCCCAAGGGTGGCATGCTAGAACAATCAATTAGTTAAATACTCGAAACTCAGTACAAATTTAAAAAAAAAACTCAGTGCAGAAATCAATAATCAAATTCAGACTCATACTTTTATTTCATAAACATCAAAATCACAATTATTATTACACTTTGATTACTCTCATTCAAAAAAAATTCCAATTTTAGAAGTTATTATATACAGAAAATTGTACAGAAATTACGAAATACACAAATTGATACAAAAATAAGAAAGTGCAAATGTAGACGTGAACTTATCCTGACCTTTATCTCTTACTTGAATGCAGTGGCTATACTCCCGTTTGCCTAAGGATTAACTCTTTTGAGCCTGAAAAATATTGAAAATTTTGGGTAAATTTTGCAAGCTCAATGAGTGATCATCTTCGATGGCTCACTCAATAACGTAAACATATAGTTCATATAATCATGCGGTTCACCTCATATCTTTAATTCATCATGTTGAATAACATACACTTGATCAGTCATTTCACATTTTACATTTAACACATATCACATTCAGAAATTATTCAAACCGTTATAATCATTCATATCAGGCATACGCAGTGCACATGAGACTCACTTTCAATTTGTAACTTTGATGTGACTAAGTGCCTATAATTGTCCCGTATCCACTGTAGATACCAGACTTATTGATAATTGTCCTGTATCGATTGGGAATATCGAGCTTATTTTACATAATGAGGCTTTGGCCCTTATATAGTTTTTGAGTTTTAAGCTCTTTTCACATTATGAGCTTTAAGCTCCTTTTCACATTCTGACCTTTAAGTTCTTTTTCAGTGACTACTCCGGTCATAACTATCTTTATGTTTCATGCATTCATGTAATAGAATGCATCGCATTCACATATTTTAAATTAGTCACATGATTTCAGATTCACAATCACTTTCACATTCATCATCGGACCTTAGTCCGACATTCAACAATTAAGTTAAGAATACACTTATTTCTTCTCATTCACATACAAGTAGCACTTCAGTATCATATTTATGAATCAAGTCTCGGACCTTCATTTTCCTACATCAACATAAGTAAATCACAATCATATCAATTATATTCACATTGCATAATAATCATAAACGTAGTCATTCAATGCAGAAATTGAAATCATAACAAATAATGAAATGAAACCATCTAGGTCAACTCACAGTATGCTCTAGATTAACAATTGCTTCCAAGATCTGGAAATGTCTGAATGTGGACATTTATCCTGCACATCAAAATTATGCAATACACACATTGTACACACATTAATAATTGCACAATTGTAAATATTCCTTTATACACAAATGTGTATGTAGAATATGTACAATGCATGCTTAATAACAATCTTAAGTATCTTTTCATTATTTTCATCACATTATCAATCATATATCAAATCTCACTTAATTATCATTTTTACGTAAAGTTTATACCTCAAATAAATACTTTGAATATAATTTCATAACCCAATGAATCATTTCAGATTTTTTTCCAAAAGTTAACTTTCAGGTCTACTGTTCTTGATCATTTAGAAAATAAAAATGAAGTAATTTGGCAATACTTTCTTCTAGAAAATTGTTCTTCTATCTCTTAATTTTCTAATGACACTAAGATAATTCAATTTGGTTTAGTAATCTGAAAGTTATAGCCCAAACACTTTCAGACTGTTCCTATACTGAAACGGTGCCCTGAAAAACTTCCATCTAGAAATTGAAATTTTTAAAGACTGAATTAAAACTCTATTTCTTCAGAAAATTTGTATCCTATGGTTCTAGTTTACTTCAAATTAAAAATCATCTCATTTTGATAACTACAGAACAATTTATTGCCAAAATACTAAAGCATGTTTAGTGAAAAATACTCCAGCCATGAAGTTCCAGAATTGTTCATCATTTTTGTCCGAATTTAATCAATCAATCTCTACCAAATGATTTTAGAGGGCTGTAATTTTTGGTGAAGATGTAAATCAATGTATTTCTAGTCTAATGGTTTAAGTCTTATGTCATTTGGAGGTAGGGAGAGGAAGTTATAGCCAAAAGAATCAAGGATGTTCAAATCTGTCAACTTTTCGGTAAGCCATAGAAGTCACAATCGTGTAGGAACACGATCGTGAGTTTCCTGTGGGATTCAAATGTCGTGATCATGCTCCAGCACGATTGTGACTTTTTAACTCAATAGGCTGCACGATCGTGCTTGTCGTGCTTTTCCAATTTCTTTACATGCACGACCGTGCTTTTCTTTCTTCTTCCTTCTACCGATTGCATATTCTTGTTCTCTTCTTCTTTTCATTCTTAATTCCTCCATTTCTAACTTACATCCCCATTTTCATTTCACCATTTCATCTCCCATTCAACCCAACACATTCAAAAACAGATCAAAAACCAAAAATCAACACCAAATGTCAAAAACATCACATATTCATGCATCTTCTTCATTTCTGCGTTTCTTCACTTTCATTTTTCTGAATTTCTATTTTCTGCATTCTCTTCAATTTCTTCCTCTAACTATCATTTAGATCATTCATTCCAAACATCACCATATACTTATTCCTTACCTCTAAATTTATTTTTGTTTATCTATATTAACACCGAGAAATTTGCGTGAACAAGAGTGAAGACCAATATACACATATATCAACAGTAACAAAAATAGAGCATACATCTTTCATATCTCCAAAAATTTCTGCACTCTTTTTATTGATATTTTCATTGATCTTTCACTCTCAAAGATCATTTTAACATAATCCTATGACGTTTTGATCATTAAATATATAAAATCAACATATGCGGTATACCTTGGTTTTTCACTCACACCTGCATATGTACATTTTTATTTTATAACATCAACAGCTAACTAACATGATGCATGTTTCATCTTATACAACAATACAGAAAGATAAAATGCTTACTTGTTTAAAGCTCTAAAATCTTCAAAATCACTTGAACTCTAGCTTTCCAATATCACAAGATCATCCAAATTCTAAGGTTGTAGGGTTAGGTTTCTTATGGTAAAAGAAAGAGACAACAAAAATGGGAGTAGCAATAGGTAGAGGAAAGCAAAGTGTAACTTTGGTGAAGGTTCGGTGAAACAAGATCCGAAGAAGAGGAAGAAGCTTCAAGAAGAAAGCCATAAAGAAGATATTTTTAAGACAAGACAAGCATTGTCTTTGTCTTTCAAAGTTAAAGGAATAATAGTAAACTTTTTAAGATCAACTTTACAAGTGACACTTGTCACTCATCCATCTTTTAAGGCTTTAACTACTTCTCATTTATTTAGTCCAACCAACTCTAATATTTTTACTACAATTGTCTCCCAATTTTTTTTCCAATATCATTTTTAAAAATTCTAAAGTCATCTATAAAATTTCTCTCATATCATTTGACTCTTATTTCTATTTCCATTTATAATTAAACTTGCCACTTGGCATTTTTCCTAGTCTAAATGTACTCAAAATTTTTGAAAATTTTCCTAAAATTCTCCAAAAAAAATTCTAAATTAATACATATATTCTCTACATCGATTTTCAATACAATTAATTCACAATTCTTACATAATCACATTTATAATCAATTATACCCGGAATTCGTCAATGAATGCATGTATAAATGTTTTCATGTTTGCAAAAATTCAAATTCACATGTGTGTATGCTAACAATATGCATAAACATAATATGCATTTTTCTTAATCTCTTATTGATCTTATATGTACCATATTTTAAGGTTCTAACTTTTGATACGAGGAACTAGATGTTACACTAATCATACCTATGTATCTTATTTTAGGGCAAAGAATACACATGCATCGTCGAAGGCGTGCCCTATCCACTAAGGCCCAACAGAAAAAGAAATGCAAGAATTTAAAAAGAAGCTTTAGTGACGTACCTCAGCGGCTGGCGATCTTTGGCATTATATCCTAATTCTATTATTACATACCTAGAAAAAATATATACAGGCATTTTAAATTAAAAAATGCTACATTCTAAGTTTGGGGTCTGTACTGTAAGACCAAAGGCTTCTGAAGTCGCACCACGATGACCACCGCAGCACCACCGAGGCCCCACCGGTAAGTCCTGTGCCAGAAACGCCATTGCCACGTTACAGCGGACGACGTTACCTCCTATTTTGCGGCGACCAATGCGACTAGATCCAAAAGGGATCCAGCTCTCCTCTACTTCATGGAGAAGATGACGAATTGAGAGAGAGGCTGAAAAAACCAAAATGAAATGGAGAAGATGAGGACTTGTGAGAGAAGCTAGGAACAAAACTGAAATGGATAAAATGAGGCATTGAGAGAGAGGCTGGGAACAGAAACTGGAATGGAGAAGATGAGGCATTGAGAGAGAGTCAGGGAACAGAAACTGAAATGGACCATATGCGGACTTGAGCGAGAAGCTGGGAACAGAAACTGAAATGGAGCAGATGTGGCATTGAGAGAGAGGCATGAAGAGAGAGAGTCATAGCTGGAGTTACTTTAGAGAAAAGAAGAAGAGTGATGGCTTGGAGTGAGCAGAGTGCACTGGAGGTGAATAAAGATGGTGGACCAACTTTATTGTCCATTTAATGAATAGTGAAAGAGAAAAGAAGCTTGGGCATAGGTGAGAATGGAGGAAATAGCCAGGCGAACGGTCCTAGAAATTAAATGTGATAACACCAATCTCTGCAAAGTCATCCTCGAGCCTCGCCTTACAGACATCAAATGTGAAAACGCCACTCTCTGCAAAGTCCCCCTCAAGCAGTGCCCACTCAATACGCGTGTTCTAATTTCATAGGCTAAGACACTCTCAACGTTGTGAACGAGAAACATCTCGCATCTTGGGGTTACATACCAGGTACCACTGGTCCCTTTTTTTTTTTAATGTTCAATTTACATCATGAGGACAGGTTGAATTTTAAATGTGGGGGGTAGAGTTTAGCATTTTTTTCTTTTTAATTACTATTAATTAAAAAATGAAGAATCCGAGCATTATTTCTTTTTAATTACTGTTAATTTAAAAAAAATCTAAAAAAATTTCTGTTAGATTCTGTCTAATTTTAACTTCTCAATTTATTTTATAAGCACTTTTTATGCTATATTTGAAATTCAACAGTTCAAAGGTAGTTTTAAATGTTAGAGCAGAATTACATGAAAATGTGATTGATTTTTTCATCAATATGTAACATACTCAATTATGCATTTACACGTGAACATTATTGTGGGAATTAAATTTAGTTCCTAGTATATATTGTTAGTACTTTAAAATTGTGGGTTATTTAGCTTTTCACCATTTAATGTTAAAAAAGAATGAATGTCATATTTATCAAGAGGTAAGTTCGAGTCTTATGAAAAAAAAGAAAAATATAGGGTGTGCATTTATTTTTTATTCCCTAGAGACATGCTAGCCTTTCAAACTTGAGTGAGTACCTTTTCTAGGAAATTTGTGTCTGATGCCCTAAAATCAACTAGTTTGGGAGTCATTGATCTAAAGCTCGTTACATAGGTTGGTTAGAAAGCTTGCTTAGTGTTTCGAAAAAAATACTCCATCTGTTATTTGAAAAAAAAAGGCAGTTCAAAATAAGAATGTGAAGATGGTGATTTGTTAAATAGTTTACAGTTGAGGAGTTTACTTTTAATATGTACATGGAGCTAGTTTAGTACTTATGATAATGTTGAGAATCACTTTACACGAGTATGATTACGGATGGCATATGAAGATTAGAAAAATTTTAGAAGTGTAACTTTGCTCTTTCCTTTAACCTTATCAATGACATGAGAATTTTATTTTATAATTTAGTGCTTGAGCGAAATTTTATGAGAAGGAAGATTAGACAGAATCGAATAAAAAATGGTGTTGATTTCTTTTTTACTTGAAGATAAGTAAAAGTTTAAGTGTGGGGGTATTTGATGAATGTATAATTGTACATTATTTCCATATATTTTATAGGCAAATATTATAATTTTGAATATGATAATGCGTCTATTTGGAATGATTTTATAGATTTGTTGCTAATATGAAAATATAGATAAAAAGCTAGAGTTGTAGCTTAAATTGGCATAAATTAAGAGCGGTGACTAAAGTGGAAAAGGGATGAAAATTTGAGGCTTAGTTGCTATCGGCCCACATGAATGAAAAATTGGTCCATATGGCCATGTGGACTCACGTTGGAATAAAAACAAAAGGAAAAGACAAACCCTATCCTACCTACGCAGATATATATTTATACATGCATGCAAAGAAAAGGGCGAGGTCAGTAGAGGCTTTGTATGGAGACAAGGCAGCTTTTTGTTATCAGAGCTTTTAATTCTCTTCTCGTTTTGCACACAGGAACGCAATTTGATTTGTCTGTCTGATTGATTTTATTTATTTACAATTGTTTTTTTATTCTTTTTCCAATTTTTAGAATCATGAGTGAGTAGTTTTCTTCGATTCAGTTCTAGGAAAGACATTGTGATTCAAAAATTATGCTGTGAGTCGTGATTTATTGTTTTTATACTCCACTAATTCCAGTACCAATTCTTCTTTGATTTCTTAGTCAATTGTGTATTTGATCTCGCATGTTGATTAAATTCTCAATTGTTATATGCTTTGTAATGCTTATGCCGCATGTGTACTAAGTTTTAGATCAGAAGCAAAGTCAATTTAATTGGAAAAGTGTCTCTTATTCTGGTTAATTGATTAAAGAAGGATAGGACAAGATTTAATCTCTCAAGCGTTTCTTGATTGGTTGCTTGGCATGACTTATTTCCAACACTTTATGCTAGTGTCTCTTGATTAGATCTTGCTTTCCAATATCTAATTAATTGTTCACTAAGGAATTAATTAGAAGCGTTTCTTGTGATTAATTCAATTCTGAAAGTTGATTTTTCTTCTAGCGTTAGGGAGAAGCGAGGTCATTATTGGAATAGGAGCGTAACGAATTTTAATACTTCAATGATCGGCAAAAAATAATGAATCACATGTCAACCTCAGAGCTAAGTTTTCTATTGCTGATAAATTAATTCCAGCTTGTTTACTTTAATTCTGCACTCAATTCCAATCACTAAACTTTTTAAATTTCTGTTATTGCTCATATAAGAAATCTGCTACGTAAGACTCACAAGATTTGACCTGGTGGTTCTCTACTACTACAAATTTAATCTTTGATTGGGATAACTATTCAGAATTATTTTTGGACATTTCGACACATTCACCAGTAATTCGCCTCAATTGTTGTAGTCACATAAGTGTCTGCCTCTAACACTTACAGAGATGATTAAGTAAGAAGTACTATCTCCATTAGAGTTTAAGTCTATTTATAATAAGTTTAGAATGTTTTAGTAATTTAATTAAACTTTAATTATAATTACAAATAATTCTAATTAAATACCAATTATTCCCAAATTAGATTCAATATCTTATATCTAATCATAAAGTTTCTCAAATTTTAAGATCAAGTCCAACTTGATTAAAATAACTTTGCTCTCTTCAATCCATCTTATATGTGAGACCTATTAAATTCTTAAATATATTGGCAATGATTACAAATTTTGATTATAATTCATAATTTGTGTTAAATAAATATTTATTTAAATAATTATCACTAAAATATTTACTGTAGTATTGTGTCCTTGCTGGCAAATACAAAACTAATAATAACATCTCTCAAGAACAATCTCTCGTTTTCCTCATCTTCAAACTCCATGTTAGAACTTAAAAGCACGAACCTTGATAACAAATCTTGGTGATAAGCACATATCTTGAAGTCCAAGTCTTTAGCCATCTATTATGACATTTGAATTTGTAAATTATAATCTATTGTATTTCCTTCTTTATAGGGATTTACCCTCTTGTAATTGTGTATATATTTTACG
>JAOSBO010000210.1:36075138-36091876 GCA_027563915.1 Erythroxylum rotundifolium
AAGAACTTTCTAAAATGGAAAGGGTTGTTAATAAAAATTGATTTTTGAGTGCAATTAATATCTATGCGATTGAAAATATTTTGAATGAAAATGGGCCTGATTTGACTCAATTTGATTAACGATTTTCCGCAAATGTGTGTGCTGATTTTTTAAATAAAATTTTGTAAAGAGATCTGATTGACTGAGTGCTTTAGCACGCCACCCTCGCGGGGCACGGACTCGGATATCACCATCGATGTCGAGTTCGGGTCATGCGGGAGTTAGGTGCTATATTGCATCTCACATGATCTCAAAAAGGAGGCTCTAATTCGGAGGTTGAATCATAGGTGGGGATGTTAAGAGCTCCTTAAGAGTGTTAAAGGCTTCCTTACATTTATCATCAAACTTAAAGTAGACATCTTGTTGTAACAACTTATATAAAGGTGCAACTATCTTTGAAAAATCCTTGATGAATCTATGATAGAAACCTAAATGACTAAGAAAAGAATGCACTTCACACACATTTAAGGGGTAAGGTAAAGAAGCAGTGAGATCAACTTTAGATTATCTACCTTTATGCTCCAAGCAGATATAACATGCCCTAAAACTATTCCTTGATTTACCATGAAATGACATTTTTCCTAATTAAGCACAAGATTAGTTTTAATGCATTGTTTCAAGGTAAGAGCAAGATTCTCAAGGAATTCATCAAAGGAAGAACCATAAATGCTAAAATCATCCATGAATACCTCCACGATTTTCTCAACATACTCGAAAAAAATGCTCAATATACATCTTTGGAACGTGGCGAATTTGTTGCATAATCTAAATGGCATCCTTTGATAAGTAAATGTACTAATTGGGCATATGAAGGTGGTCTTTTCTTGATCTCTCGGTGCAATTAGTATTTAAAGATAAACTGAAAAGTCATCTAGAAAATAATAATACTTATAACTGGTCAATCTCTCAAGCATTTAATCAATAAAGGGAAGGGAAAAATGGTCATTATGAGCCACTGAGTAAAATTTCCCATAGTTAATACAAACTCACCAGTCGGTTTGCACTCAGGTGGGAACCAACTCACCTTCCTGATTTGTCACAGCTGTGATTCCAGACTTCTTTGGAACCACCTGAACATGACTTACCCATTTACTGTTGAAGATCAGGTAAATAACCCCAACATCGAGAAGCTTCAACACTTACTTCTTCACGACCTACATCATCGGAAGATTCAGCATATATTGAGCTTCCCTTGTGAACTTGGCATCTTCCTCCATTAAAATACGATGCGTGCATATAGAAGGGCTTATTCCTTAGATATCTACGATCGTCCATCTAATGGCCTTCTTATGCTCCCTCAACAGTCTAACCAACCTATCATTTTGGTCCAAAGTCAACTTCGCTAAAATGATAATTGGGAGAGTCTGCTTATCTCCTAAATAGACATACTTGAGGTGTGTGGGGAATGGCTTTAGATCCACTTCAAGTGCCTGAAAATCAGATGGTAACAACTTTTGGTGAGATTCGGGTAAATGCATGGAGGCTAAATCATACTTTTTTGGAGAGTACTCCAATGATTCCGAGTGACAAGCCCCTTTCCTGATGACTAGCTGACCTACACAACACCCCACAAAAACCCTACAGTCAATATCTAGTCTAACTGAAAAGTTCCCTTGGAGTTAATCCTTTTATCTTTTCTTTAAAATATTTTAAAAATCAATATAAAAAAACAAAAAGGAACATTAGTGGAAGTTTATAAAAGTAACCTTCATTAAAAATTTTGGCAACATAACAACTGTTATTTAATAAAATAAAAAATTGGGGTTCTTGAAAAGCAATTCAAAACACTTCTACCCACTTAACCAAAGCACCACTACTACTTCTAGGCTTTAAGTCCATTTAGAAACAATCTCAAAGGGTCAAACACATTCATACATTTAGCTAAAGAAAATAACATTTATAAATAACCATATTTTCACAAAACCAAGGTCAAGACATACTTTCAAAGATGATGAACTATACGTAGTAAAACATTTACAATCAATCTTTACACAAAAGATGTTCAAAACATTTTCATAATTATGCAATACTTGTAAAGCAAATGCACAAGATAAATTGCCTACACCGTCGCACATGACGAAGGTAGCTACTCAAATGGTGGAGTCTTAGCTACTGAAATCCCTGAGTGTGCACCAAGGAGGTTAAAATTTAAAAAAGAGAATAGAAAATAAAGGGTGAGCTAAACAAGCTCAATGAATGTTATGTTTTCCATTCAAACATTTATACAAACACTAACCTCCATGAAGAACAAAAATAATTTCCTTTTCTTCTCAAATAGTAACCAATGTTCTGACATAACCAATTCATCTAATTAATGCACATGTAAAACCCAAACAAGTTCCTCTTTTCTTGTAAGGTAAACAGAGATGGAAATCGATAGTTTCATGAACTTTCTCTTTTAAAATTTTCTTTTCCATTTAGTACCGCTAGGTGTAATGCCACGGAGTTGGTTCTACATCGCTTACCCATGCCTGGCTAACCTCTAGTAATGGAGCTGGTTCTGCATTGTTTGCTTGTACTAGGTTAACGACTATATACCGATTGTTATGGAGTTGGTTATGCATTGCTTACCCATAACGGTGGTGACACTACATATAAATCAGTGGTTACGGAGCTGGTTCTACATCGCTTACCCGTAACAGTGTTAGCATAATATATATTCTATATATGCAGAGGGTAACTCATAAGACATTCTGATAGACATGACACCACCTACTGTTAGTGATAGACACTCCCCCCATACTCTACCGTGCATGTTAGGATATACTTTGATCGATATAATCTTATGTATAAGGAGACCTAATGACGTACCACAGGAAAAACAACAATTAATACACAGGTGCATCACATTACTAGACCAATTTAGTTCATGTTCAAATTTCATTGTCATGTTAATCCATTGCATATGCAACTTCAATTTGATGCCATCTCAAAGCATATATATAAATCTCATAAAAATTAGCTTTCAAATTCAAGTAGCAACACTAATGAAATTATTCATAAACATACATTTCATGATAAAATAGAAACCAATTTTCTTTTATAAAATCAGTTTAAAAATGCACTCACACTTTTGCACACTTATCGCCAAGCCCACTCATGTGTTTGGTGACTCTCCTTTACCTCCACAAAGTGCATTTTGCTTAGGAATTTTTTTCCAAATTAGGAAATAAGGCATTAAAACTATATATTCAGTTTAACTAAATTCGAGATTTGTATTTTATCATGTAACACATATGTTAATCATATTTCTGCTTACTTCCGTAAGCTAACCTATTGGTCACCGTTTCCAAATATAACTTCAAAAGTCACTTAAGTAGCATATTTTATCCATTCTAACTTACCAATTCCTTCAAAACACAATCTCACCCAATTTAATTCACCATATCATAATCATGCATGATGAGTCACGGTTATGACCCATGTCTAGAATCCGTACCTCCAATTTTTCCTTAATTTTCATATAGTAAACGTTCTAATTAGGTTTTGAGGTCTTCTAGACATTTATTTCCCTATGTCTCTAGTTTCTACACAATCAAAAGTCATGCTATTTAAACTTCTAAATCATGAGAAATGTACCAAATATCACAATCTGTTTCAACACAAGGGTAGTATCAGGTTACCACATTCGATCTCCAATTTCAATATCATTCATCCCGAATTACATTTAGGTCTCTTCTAGAGATTTTTAGCACTATGTCTTAGGTTTCAGCTCCAATTGAAATCACTCAATTTGGAGGCTTTTATGCCGAGCTATGTCTAAAAAATTGGTACTGGGTTAAGTTAACCTAAGATAGAATCCCACTACACTTTCCTCTCTTACCATATTCAATGAATTCTATACAAAGAAACATCAAGGTAATACCAAGACAACATGGATCTTAAACACATCCATCTCACTCAAGAAAACACATAAAAATTAGGAATTTAAGCTAAGAAACTTACCAAGTTTTCCTCGTAATCTCTTAGGAAATTGATGAACACCAATCTTAGGTTAAGATTTCTTCAATTTCTACTCCAAATCTACCAAAAATTACACCTCTGTTCTTTCTCTTCTCCTTGGACGAATTCTTCCTCTTTCTCTCTTTCTTTTTGTTTCTCACAAATCCTCCTTTCAAATGAACCAAAAATTTTCTTCTTTTGGCTTTTTATACTACTTTAATACTTTACTCATGTCATTTTCTTATTAAACATCTTAAATGACTCGTCATCATCTAATTTAATGTTTCTTAAACCGTATGGAGTCTTTTAATTGGTCAATAAATGTGAGTCATTTGAAATTTATTAATTAACTCCATTAATGTAAAAAGACCAATTCGCCCATTCATGGCTTACTACACCTATAAACCAGATTAAATCCTGAAAATATTCCACAGCCATCTCACCACCAAATTGACCATGAGATACTTTAATTAGGATCAATAATTAGTAATTATATGCCTCAAAAATTTTCAATGGGTTTCAAATCATTAATACCCATTATTTTCCAAAAAGGGCATTTTGTCTTAAACTTATGAAATTGCCAAATTCATTTGATTGGACTTGTTTTCGATCCATTTCAATGTCATTTGACTCTAATACCTATTATGGGTATTTTCACATTTTTTCAGGGTTGGGTCCTCAAAATCCCTATTCAAGTGGAAATAATGTTTACCCGAGTACACCATTCATTTAGAAATACCATTCTCCCATAATAAACTATATTAATCAGTAGAAGGGAAAGTTTGAGGTTTTACACTAAGGAAACTATCATTTCAATCAGTGCTTATCCCACTTCAACATCATTGTTGCCTTCCTGATTCCAAACGCTCAGTTAAGACTATTTGTAAATGATCCTTGCAACTCAATTTAAACATTTCGTACACCAGAGGATCAATCACATCAACAAAGAAAACAGAGTTATCATCATGAGGATGTTTCATGGCATCAAAAATGTTAAAATGAATCACTTCCCTATTTAATTCCATTGTGAAGGTCCCCTCATATACATCTATCTTTGTCTAATTTGTATTGAGAAATGATCTGCCCAACAAGATAGGTATTGGATTGTACGAAGTTTCATCATTCATATCAACAACATAAAAATCTGCAGGAAATACCAACCTATTTACCTGCACCCAAACATCCTCAACTACATCATCAGGGCAAATGTTAGTGTGATCAACTAATTATATGATAACACTTATTTCTTTCAAAGGACCCAGATTCAAGGAAGCGTAAATTAAACGGGGTATAACATTAATTGAAGCTCCTAAGTCCAACATAGCTCTATTAATCACAGTGTTACCAATTTTGCAGGGAATAGTGAACATACCTAGATCCTAACATTTTTTAGTTATCTTTTTAAAAATTACAGATACGTTCTCACCCATTATCACATTTTCATCATCTCTCAATCTTCTTTACATGTACATAATTCTTTGAGGAATTTTACATATCTCAGTAATTGGTTGATTGCATCAAGCAAAGGTATGTTCATTTCACCTTTCGAAAAGTCTCTAATATCTCCTTGTCTTTTTCCTCCTCGTTCAGTCTCATCAATCTGCTAGGAAAAGGTGGAGGGTTAGTCTTAATGATATTATGGCTTTCAAAGTTTATCTTTATGTTCGATGAGGGGTTTTCTTCCTTTCCCAATTCCTTTTCAATTTCTTCTTCATTAGCAATCCTCATTGGAGTTCTCTTAGGAACCTCAATCTCCTTTCCACTCATCAAGGTTACAACACTAACATTCTTCAAGTTAACCTCGGGTTGAGATGACAGTTTTCTTTCACTTTGTGATTCTAAATGGTTGAGCCTCATTTCCATTTGACCTATTTGGTTTTCGACATTCCGTACGCCAGATTTTGTCCCTTACTAAAACTATTGAACATTTTGTTGAAGCTGTTTTATACTCTGTTGAAGCTGCTGCATACCCTATTGAAATTGAAGATTGTTAGCACTAACAATCTTGATAAAGTCATCCAGATATGTACCTGAATTAGAAGAGGAGGCTTGTGGCCTTGGTTGAAATAGTTATGATCCTTGTGGTCTATTTTGGAAGTAATTCTATTACCTGTTCCCCCTATAATTCAAGTTAGGATGATCCTTCCAGCCTGGGTTATATGTCTGGGAGTACGGGTTATACTGGTTAGGAAAGTTCCCTCCTATAGCATTAACATAGTCTATAATTCCCTCTTGCAATGTTGGACACTCATTAGTTAGATGGCTCATGTTTGAACATATTCCACATGTCTTCACTTGTGCCTGTCCAACTGTAATTTGTCTAACAAAAGATATTAGCTCATCTAAACGATGTTTGGTAGATGAACTACTTACTATGTTTACACAACGAACATCATTGCGAGTGCCAAATTGTTGAGTATTAGAGGCCATGAACTTAAGTAAAATCCCAGCTTCAATGGGAGTCTTCTTAAATAGTGCCCCACCACTTACCACGTTAACTAGACTCCTTTCCATCGGTAGCAATCCTTCATAGAAATAGTGGATAAGAAGTTGCTCTAGAATGTTATGGTGTAAACAACTAGCATATAACTTGTTGAAGCGTTTCCAATACTCGTAAAAGTGACTCTCTATTATGTTGCTTTATGCCATAGATGTCCTTCCGTATACTTGCTGTCTTTGATGTTGGAAAATATTTTTCCAAAAATAGCCTCTTCATCTCAAGTGTTCACACTCCTGATAGGTAGATCAAACAACCAATCCTTCGTTAGTGAGAATGGAAAAGCCCTCAACATGATTTGCTCATTTGTCATCCCTGGAGGCTTCACACTCAGACACACCATATTGAGTTCCTGAAGGTGCTTATATGCATCCTCAGCTGCAAGATCATGAAAATTAGGCAACAAATGTATTAACCCAGAATTAAGTTCAAAAGAAACATGCTTAGAAAAATTAGGAAATGATGTATAGAGGACTTTGAGTTAAGTCTGGTACAACCAACTCCCTTAGCATTTTCAGATTTTCCATTATTTCTTCGAATTCAAGTTCTGGTTCTACTTTCGAAGTTGTTCTTACTTCCCTTCTTAATCTCCATAATGTACTCTTATTCTCTGGATCGAATTTAACAGGTTCCCTATGAGGAGATCTAGTAACTACCATACACCAGATCTAGTAACTACCATACACCAACACTAACAAACGTTTAAAGATCAATAAATAACTAAAAAAAGAAAATTATAAACAATATATACACAAAGCACCAACTAAAATAAAAAAATTAGATCACCATACTCTCTGACAATAATGCCAAAATTTAACAACGCGTGTCAAGTGCATTACAAAATTTACTAGACTCTGCACTCTGAAAATTTATAGCTTTGGTTAGTCAGGATCGTTTCAACAGGGAATGTTCGGTTAATTCTCGCAATGAAAATAATTTATGTAAAGAAAATAAAAGGGGGGTTTGGGGTTGATGCAATTAAGAAAAAAAATAAAATTAAACTAACACAAACAATTTATAAAAAATAGTCAAAAGCAATAAAAATGATGAATATATGTAAAACTCAATTCTTGGATCAATCTCGACCTACAAACAATTAAACATATTTCATTGTTATAATGCTTTCACATCTCTCCTAGAAATATTGGTCATAGACTAACAACAAGCTATGTTAATCCTGGTTTTTCCTTAGGTCATGTTTAATTAAGATTCGATCGTTAATTAAACCTAACTGCCGAATAACCTAGAACATGCTCTCTATATTTAATTGGGCAACTACATTAAGAAATGGAAAATAAACCAATCTAAGTAACAACCACATAGACTCTGGTCATTTAACCTAAGTTATGTTATCCCTAATGATTTGAAACCATTAGTAGTTATAAACGAATCTCAAACATAACAATTGTGGATTATATTCAAGATTTTAGCAATGAGTTCATAAATAAACAATCTAATGATAATGAGATTAATGATCATTCATAAATGAAAACCTAAATCTATAAACATAGGATAACATAACAATCCATATAAAGAGATTCAACATTAAACAATGAAAATATATGCTTAATCGTGACTCTAGGAGTTGATATCACCACTGAACAGGTGTCAGGAAGCCTAGCCTTCCATCTTCTCTATAGGTATCTACAAGAATAGCTCTTTGTCCCCTTTTTTATCTCCCAAAACCACAAAAATGAAGACTGATTCGTTTTTGTCATCAACATAATGTATTTATAGTGAAAACTAGATTTTCGGGTGAACTGAAAAAAATCACGAGCATGACTTGTAGTGTCACAGATGTGACTAGCCTTCATATGAGGCTCACGACCTTGAGCCATGGTGTCATGGGTGTCACATCATGATAAATTAGAGAAAGAGGAGACAAGAAAATGTATAACATGAAGAGTATATGTAATAAACATCAAGAGTTATTGGAGACTCACGGCCATGACATGTCTCTCACACCCATGACAACCTCCAATAACTCTTTTTACTTGATGTTTGCAGCATATACTCTTCATATTATTCATTTTCTTATCTCTTTTTGCTCTAATCCTTCTTCTTCTTGTTTTATGAATACAAATGAGTGTGAATATCAAAAGGATGGCTCAAAGTGTGCTTTCAACTCACTTTAGCCATTATGCTTCCAAATTGTACCTAAAATCAAATATGAACTAAAGTGAGTGTCTTAAGTAGTTTAAAGCATTAATACTAAGTTTCAAGGATTAAATGTATTAATAATTAAGCATATATCAGTTACCAATGATAATTTCACTTAGGTTATCAAATGAACAAAAGGAAAAGTTACTATAAGGGGAGAATAAAAAGCTTTTGCATGGTAAATTTTTAACGTAAAAGGGATTAATCCTTTATATTTCACCTAAACAATTTTGATGAAGGGAATAAAATTATAGTATAACACTAAAGAAGATTAAATCCAAATATCAGGGATGTCACAAAAGTAGAAGATGTAAAACTATTTAATCATGTACAACTTATCCTATCTTTGATAGTTTATAGGTAAGCCTTGCGTAGGTGGCACCAAAGTGGAGGGATGATGATTGTTCTGAATGAGAAGAACTAGTTAATCCTACTGAGAATTGTCACTGGGTGAAGAGTATGCATCGATTATAGGAAATTAAATGATGCAAAACATAAAGAACACCTCCATTTATAGACTAAATGTTGTAACAACTTTTAGGAAATATGTATTATTATTTCCTAGATGGGGTATTTGGGTTATTTTTAAATCTCAATTTCACTTAAGGATTAAGGGAAGATCATATTTACCTAACCATATGGCATTTGCTTATTATAGAATATTATTTGGATTGAGAAATGCACCAACAACATTTCAAAGGTGTGTGATACCAACATTTGAGGTATGGCTAAAGAGGTAACAAAGGTATTTATGGATGATATCTTAGTTTTCAATAAATCTTATCATAACTATCTCTATAATTTAGAAAAGGTATTGCAAAGATGTGAAGAGATTAATCTGGTACTAAATTGGGAAAAAAGTCATTTCATAATGCAAAAAGGTATAATGTTGGGTTATAAGTGCAATTTATTTGTGACAACTATGAAGGTTGAAGCGATTGAAAAGCTATCATCATCTATATCAATAAAAGCAATTAGAAGCTTTTTAGAAATAATTTCTTTAAAAATATCTCAACCCATAAAAAATTTAGTACATAAGGATAAGCCTTTTAATTTTTCTCTACCTTGTTTGGAGGTGCTCACAGTCTCAAAGCAAAAGCGAATCAATACTCCCATTATGGTAAAATCAGATTAAAAATTTTCTTTTAAGCTTATGTGCAATAAAAGTGATTATGTTGTGGAAGTAGTGTATAGATAACAAAAGGATAGGCATTTTAACCTAATATATTGTCATATCAAAACTCTAACTGATACTTAGGCAATTACACCACCATCAAGATTAAGCAGCTAGCTATAGTATTCACATTCAATAATTCATACCATGCCTTATATTATATAAAATTACTATAAACACATATCTCTTAGTATTAAAATGCCTTCTTTGCAAAAATGATGCTAAACTTAGATTGATTAGATAGATTTTGTTATTGTAAGAGTTCAATTTAGAGATTAGAGGAAAAAAAAGGGGATGAAAACCTAGAATAGTACCATATATCATGTTTAGAAAATCCAATATAGAGGGGGTGTTGAAGAGGACTTTGATGACAAACTTCTTGAAGAGAAATTATACTTTGCATAAGTATTTAGTCCTTTCCCTCAGTTTACAAATTATTCTAACTATTTAGTAACATAGTTCCTAAAAATCTTACATATGAGAAAAATAATAAATTAATTTCTAATTTAAAATATTGTGTATGGGAAGAGCCATTTCTATAATATATTTATATCAATTTATAAGAAAATGCATATCAATGGAAGAGATGGATTCCATAGTTCAACATTATTATTTAAGGGAAGAAAGTCAATGTAGGGCTAACATAAATTTGGAAAAAAAAAATTGTAAGTAGGTTTTCATTAGTTAAGTGTATTTAAAGATGCTCATAGGTATGTGAAATATTGTGATGAATATTAAAAGTAGGTAATATATCTTGAAAACCTGATGTTGAACTAAAAGATGTGCCAATGTTTTGATGATAACAAACATAATTACTACTAAAGAGTTTATTATTTTGATTAAAATCAATATTATAAAAAAATGAAGTCCTAAACTTAATAAGATAATGTATGAAGTTGATAAAGAGAACTTAATGTTTACAACCAATGAAATGCATATCAAAACAAGAAAAAAAAAGATCAAGGCTTATTAAGGTCATTTCACATTTTGTATTATTGATTAGAAGCTCACTTTATTAATATGATGATCCAAAAGGCTCATCATGTATAATCATTTCATGTTACTTTATTGTATGAGTCTTTACGTTCATCAAGAGGCACTTAAGGTTTTGAATTTAATATAAAAGCCTCTTGATCTTTCAAATAATCTTTGGTGAACATTTAAGGTAGTGTTTTAATCAAATTTAATTAAACAAATTGGTTTCAAGCATTTGAAATTGTTAAAATAATGTTTTTGGGATGATTGGTCGACTTATATAGATTAATGGTTGACTAATATAGGTTAAAGTTGATAAATTTAATGTACTATGAGTTTGTTGTAACATTAGCCAATTAATTGGTCAATCAATGTGCCATGTTGGATACTAGTCATTGTACACTAGTTGACCAATACACATATTATTGGTTGATCAATATGTGTATTGGTCGATTAGAGTCTAACGACCAGTGAATCTCGTATTGTAAATGCATACCGTTCAATTAGTGTCTAACAGCTACTTCTTGGTTCTAGTGGCTATTTAGTGTCCCAAAATACTATAAATAAGTGCTTTCTTATCAATTTTAGCATCAAGAAGGTTTTAAGTGTTATATACACACATTTCAAAGAATTTTTTTAATCATTTGAGCATGATTATGTCATTTTTGTGTGAATAAGTCATTTTGGATGTAATAAGTGAATAAGTGAGATATTAAGTTTTAATCTTTTGATGGAGTGTTGAATACTATACTTGGGGTGATCTAACTGGGATTGAGGTTCCTCTTCACTTTGAAAGAAGATTGTAAGAAAGGATCCTCTTTATAAAAAAAGATTGTACAAATTTTTTATTTTTATTTTTTTTGCTTTGAAAGAAGATTTGTAGTGGTCTTGGGAGTGGAAATGGGCAAGGGTTATTTGTTGAATCACTATAAATCAATTTGCATCCTTTCCTCCCTACACTTTTTAAATTATTGTTCAATTTATTGATTATTTTATATCAATTTCCTTATATTTATTTATATTAATTGTTGTTAATTGAGTACATTGGTTGGAAAATTTACCTCTTGGGTGCATTAAGGAATAACATATGAAATTCCTATTACTAACATTTTAATTTATAAATTTTTCAATATTTAAGAGATTGATTTTATAGTTTAATTCTTAATTTTATTTAGGAATAAGTACATTTTAGTGGTAGCAGATTATGTATCAAAATGGATATAAGCCACAACTCTGCCAATCAATGATTTTAAAGTCATTTTGAAATTCCTCAAGAAGATATTTAATAGATTTATATTACATAGAATGATAATTAGTGATATGAGAGCACACTTTTTCAATATGCAATTTGATATAACACTGTGGAAATATGGTATTACATATAATATTGTAACTCCATATCACCCTCAAACTAAAGTTTTAGGTAAAATTAGATGATGCACTTTAGGCATATAGAACTGCATATAAAAACACCTAATGGAATAATACCATATAGGTTGATTTTCAAAAAAGAATGTCACTTACCTATTGAATTAAAGTATAAAGCTATGGGTCACAAAAAATGCTATAATTGAACGAGTTAGAGTAATTACAAATATATATGTATATGTATATATAGATATATGAAAATGCAAAAATATAGAAGGAGTAGATAAAACTAAGGCATGATTAACACCTCTTCATCAAAGAGTTTACAAAGGAGATCAAATGCTCTCGTATATTATTATCTAACGTTGTTTTTATGGAAATTCAAGTCAAGGTGTTTGGGTTGATTGACTATCATAGACATATGCCCCATGTGGTAATTGAGATATCACACCTAATTAAATGGACTTTTAAGGTGAATGGGAAAAGATTAAAAAGATACTTAGGTTGCAATATAAAGTAAGGAAAAGAGGCCTTTTGCTTGGATGACCCTTTACCAAGTTGACGAAAGAAGTTCAGTTGAAAGAATTTTAAAAGTAACGGGAGGTAACATAACCATATTTTAAGTTCATTTGGTTGTTATTTTTGATTTTGCGTGCTTATGGTTACTTTTACTAATAGTTTAGTAATTTTCTCTTATCTCTTTATAGTTTCCTTTGTTTTAATAATTTAGATTATGTAGCTAAAAATCAAGGAAAAATAAGCGTATAAGTTAGAAGCTTGAAGATGAATATGGAAGATATAAAGAACAAGCCCTTGGAATCTTAAAACTTATTTACAAGTTAGCTTGAATTAATAAACAGGGTGTTAGGCAAGTCTGCATCCCAAACTGTGTATTTGCTTGAGATTTTTTAGATCATCCTACGGCCTAGAACACGTATATATCTTTAACCACTTATATCCCATAAGAAACTATAGGATTTATAACTTGGGGGTATACCTATTCCCCCAATCGTGTATTTGAAAATTGAGTACAATAGGATCCACAGTATTGGGAGTTACAGATAGTAGAATCCAAGGTCCAAGGATATGCCCATGACCTTAGCTATGCTTTTAAAAATTAAAGAAAATATGATTAACAACTTAACGACAAGTTAGTGGTCTTTATAGTGCATTTAAAAACTTCTTTTTATGATACTCTATGGTTTAGGTCATGCCCACATCCCATACTAACAGGGTGTTTGATTTACTATAATGATCATTACATTACTAATATATTCTTGGTAATAGGTTATTATCATGTTTTGTTGAAGAAAATGTATATAATATATAATCTAAGTTGCATATTTATTCCTTGACTTTGGGTAAAAAGTAAATCCATTAGCCCCTATCTTTATTTATTCCACGCAAACTAGGAATAAAAATGAGGACATGTTAGAAAAAAATATCATTTAGGCCACAACCACCACTAGGTCTAACACTACACAGTTTTGACTACTCAAAAAAGTAAGAGGCCCAAAGCATCACCTCTCCCCGTTATTAAAGAAGTGCTTTAAAGGCAATCACCTTTAGCACTTATTGTACAAATCATTTTATGATTAATAGAGTCATTTTTCATTATTTCGATATTCATACGTTTATGGATTTGATGTTGACCTTAAGTTGATTTAATGAAGCCCTTGATACAAAACATAGCATGGAGGAAATAATAAGGAGATCATGATAATAAGATTCCTATCATGTATAATTATGTTAGTATCTAAACTTTTCCTAGTCATAGGATAAATGAGATGGGATATCATTAATCCAGATATACTAGCGTATGGTATACTCCTTGATTAGATCAAGTAGTAGATCTCATAAGTTGTAGACATGAGTTGTTTAGAGTTAACATGTGGATGCTTACGAAGGGTAGTAAGTACATACGATTGACCTACTATGAGACAATCATATGGATATTCTATTCCAGTCTCAATGATAGTCTCATCATAGTAATGGCACAAGTATCTTTTGACTTGAGGTGCTCAAGGATATCTCTGATACTGATCGGATCATTTTTACTCCTTTCATCGATGCCTTTTAGGGGTTACTCATAGGGTGGTGATTGGGTACAGTTTAAGGTATTCAGAGGTAATTGAGTAGCCAATAAAGAATTCACCACTCCTGATAGAAGGAGATGATACCTATTACCTCTTATTGGGGTCATTACTTGGGAGTCTCTGGCTAAAGCAGATATGTGTCATAAAGAAAGTCTTCAATGATACATAGAGTAATGAGATCCTCAAGATAAGATCTAATATCACTTAGACCAGATGTGACGTAGTCAGTCTAGTGGGAGTTTGACACTTTGACCATATTCTAAACCAAGTGGGGTATAGATGGTGAAAGGATAAATTGCATGGAAACATTACATATAGAAGGGCGTAGTTAAACCACTGACTTTTCGATCAATTGGAGGTTATGATGTGTTGCTAGATATCGCTCTTGATTCACTTGAATTAAGTGTTAATTCAAGTGACCAATATAACCGGGAACCTAATGGGTCACACACATAGGAGATTTGAAGGATGAGTAAAATGGTATTGAATGGTGATTCAAGATATGAGAGAGTGTTTCGAGATTGTATTACGATGTGATCGTGGTAGAAAACGTTGCATGGAATGGATTAGAAACAAGTGTTGTTGGCTTCCATTAATGCATGCTATTTATGGCTATTAACTTCCCATAACTTCCATTAATGCATGTTATTCATGACCATTAACTTCTCATAACTTTCCGTTAGTGATGGTGGTTATGCAAGGCCAAATGGTGACGAAAATTGAGATGATTTTCGTGCATCTTGTGTAGGACAAAAAATGAAAAAGATAGGTCCCTTTTCTTACTCACTCACTTTTTCTCTTCAACACTCTGAAGAGTTCTTGTTTTCGATAGTACAAAGAAAGAATTCTAGCCATCTCCTAGTACGGTTTCATCCTTCTATCTTCGTGTGAACTTTCATTAGAGACAGTCTATATTGATCGTCGTGGTTTCTGACAACCCAACATAGTGAAGATTAAAGAACAAAGGAGATCATTAGAAAGGTATGTAAACATTGTACATTTCATGTTTTTTTTTCTATATCTATATGCATGAGTAGGTCTGGTTTTTGAGGTTCTGTTTTATTTTCATTACGTATATTTGATATATATTGTTTATGAGATGCATGATTAGAACCTAACACCCATCCTGTCTTGTCTCCTCCATCAAACACATCTTCACCTTTTTACTAACCATAATGCAATCTCTATAACTCCTAAACCCTTGCCTAAAAGCTCTATTGCAACTTTGCTCTCACACCCTTGATTACCAATCTACAACAACGCAATCCCACTTATTTTTTTCTTCATAAGTCCAAGTTAAAGATCATCCTTTTCTCATTCACCACCACAAAGACCTAAGCTTTCACATGCACACTCATGAAATCCAGTTAACTATGCTTTCACCAATATAATATCGCTTCAAATCTTTGTACAATCTGTCATAAGGTGTGGAAAAACTCAAGGTGTTATGCTTTCAGCCTTCATTATTGTTACCTAAGGTTGTCACCTTTTCATTTAAGATATCAAGTTCTTTTCAAACTTGAGTTTCACTTTTTCTGTTTTATCTGCAAATTTGTTTTCTTTCGTTATTAAAATTGAATGGAATCAAAACGATTAGAAGCAAACTATGGATATTTTGGTCTTTTGTTAGTTATTCCTTTGTCATTCCAAATTTATGTTTTTAAACCAAGCATTGGCATTACATCATCATTAGAAATTCTTAAAAATAATCCAAACTAAATAATAAATATTCTATACATTCTTTGTATATTCTATTCCTAAAAAATCACCATTCCATTCCTTTCTACTTATGCACGTGAACCAAACATTTTGTAAGTAAAATAGTCATGGTTTATTCTAGGATCGTGTTATAGACCATGTCACTTAGAGATCTAATAGCCACTTTTATATACCCCTTTAGTTCTTATACTGATTCTCTCCATTTTCTCTCAACAGTCCTCACACAAAACACCCATAATCACCCTAAGAAATACCCTCCTCTTTCTTACTACTAAAACACATCTTCCATTTTAAGAATATTCTAAAAACACCATGAGGCACATTGTGAATCAAAGAAAAAGGAAGGTTCTAACATGAGAGGATTCAATAACACAAAGAGACATCATGATACAAAAATTCTAACACTTATTATGCCAAAAGTATTCTAGGTATCTATATCATCAGTCTTGACATTTTGAGGATATTAGGCATATAAATTGGAATACTACTGAAGCAATGAGGATTGGTGAAGAGGTGAAAGACCATATTGATTATAAGGGATAGACAAAACTCTTTAGGTTGTATGATGTAGGTTTTCAATAAATAACTTCAAAATTCTTATCCACAATTGCTAGAGCCTTTGGAATGAATAGTAAAGGTAAAATTATATTTTTACTTAGAAATAGGACTTAAAGAATGTCTTTAGGGTGACGTATAGCTTTCTATTTTCCTATCAAATTAAAGACAATCCATCTAAAAATGAACTAGGAGAATATGTTTTGAGTGAGG
>JAOSBO010000210.1:36108737-36126451 GCA_027563915.1 Erythroxylum rotundifolium
AGACTGTGTTTTGTATTTGTTTTTAGTCTTTTGTTCTAATTTAGGAAATGATTTGATGATTTCAAAATCAATGAGTTTAAAGTGAAATTACTGAAAGAAAGTGAATGTGTAAGGAGGAATTTATGAACTTTAAAATCTTCTTTGGTAGGTTAGTATCTAAGATTTGGAAAGAGAGGAATATTAGTCTAGAAAATTTCATGCATTTCATTTCAAACATTTGGTAAAAAGTCACAAGCTCCTAGGTATTCATTAACATGCCTTAATTTTTATTCAACTCCTCGTCATCACTCTTGGTATTTGATTTTAATTAGGTTATACAATAAACTCTTAGGCATTCAACCACATATTTCATTTCTATTACTTTGGCGTCCTTTTTAAAATCACTCCCATTTTTCTTTTTTAAATCCTAAAACTTTGAAACATGGGTAACCATTTAGATAAGTATCATAAGGTGTTTAACACCTTTTCTATTATACAATTAGATTCTAAACTCATTTTTCTTGTTAAGACCTTTTCAATTCTTTTTTTAGGTTTTTCTGTATCTTTCTTTAATAACATAGATTGGCAACTCCATTAAATACCTTATTCGATATTATATTACATCTCTATTTGAGGACAATAGTAAAACACTTGCGCTAATTACCATTCTTGTGTCTAGATATTTTTAACAGCTATAATAATTATAAAATGTTCTAAATATTTATTCTTACATTATCTAAGACAACTTTGGACCATATAATAGGGAATAACATATCCTTCATACTTTACTTTATGCAATTTTATTTCATCTGGATTAAATATTTTGCAGATATCTTTAATAAAAATAATTAATTCATATTGAGATGATTATGCTCTAAAACTAACACAAAAAAGGCATTAGTAATAAACTTCATCCCTAGTAAAATCAAGACTGTTTATATGAATAATAGAGTATAATCTTAAACAATTTCAAAATTTTTAACTTAATATAGCATGCTACATATGACCTTCCCATCATATAGACATAGTATATTAGTTCTATTGATTGCAAATAGTAGTCTCACACTCTTACATAATGCTCCCACACATTTTTTTTAATTTTATGCATTCTAATATATTAAAAACTATAAGTGGTATGGCCTATCCTGTGATGATGTTGACCATATTGCCTTAACCTTTTTTATGCTTACTTTATGTTTAACGTTCCTATTTTTAATCTAAATGGCATTCATATTCTAATTACTTCTTTAAAATTTTTAAGGAATTTGTCTTCTTCCAAGGTCACTTGATAACATACTCCATCACATGTAAGTAGATGACCTTCTTCAGCTCTATACCATACCTAGTGTATATCCTAACCCACTTTATATAATAATATCAATACTTAATATTTCTTTCAAAGAACCTTTTAATTAGAACACTTTTGATATAAATCCACTATTCAAATCATCATATGTTATTATGTACTTCAAAAAATAAATTTATAAATCAAACTCAACTTTGTTACCTTCCCCCTAGCAAACAAAGCTCTCCTTATTTCCTTATGCTAATAAGCAACCTTATTAGTGTGATTTTGTTATCATAGAATTTCTATCTTACCAAGTGCATTAAAATGAATGAGTTTTTATAGAAGTTAATAAACCATTATCTCTATTTATAATACTTGATTATGATGATGGATCTCTTAGACTGAACGAATTGAGTATCAGAACGAATTGAGTATCAATAAGTATTTGGATCTTTTCAAAACTTTTTTACTCACTTGACTTGATTTTACCTATGTTCTCAATAGGTTAGCCCACTTCATAAACAAATCAAAACCTAATAATTTGTTTGTATTGAAGGGAGTCCTTCAACATCTCAAAGTAATGTTTTGTTATGGTGTGTTTATCTCAACTCATTCACCCCTGATGCTTCATACCTTTCCCAATATATATTAGGATAATACTTTTCACTACATTTTTGCCTACTTTTACCTTCATGTTTAAAGTTAGTAACCTTGAGCATATTATAATAAGCATTAATCCTACGAAATAAAATACTAATCCTAATTTAACTATCCTATTTCCTATTTCCTTATCATATATTCTATTTCACATACAATTAAATGACATCATACTCTTTTTGTTTTTTATTGAATAGTTTTTCTTACCATATGCTTATTGTAAGATTATGTTGTCATATGTCTTATTACAGCGTTTATCATAGTTTGCTAACCAATTACATTCTTTGGTAGATTACAAACTTGGTATGTCAATTTTGATTTTCCATTATGTTATTTACAACTGAAATTACATTTAGTAATTTAGTGACTTACTTATAATTGTATAGGTACATGGATAAAAGTTGAATCACTTATTAGAAATGGTCTAATCAATACTTTAAAGGAGTGAAGAATTTCATAAAATTTGTAAAAGATCATATGGGTTTACAATGTGAAATTTATTACCCATGCATAGATTTTCAACAATCAAAGTTAAGATGTTGGATATAATCACTTGCTAATTCGAGGCATAGATAAATTCTGTATTCGTGGATTTATCACAGCAAACATTTTGAAGCAAGTAATTTTAGAAGTTTTGATACAAGTGATGATGGTGATAGCAATCATGACGTATATGATAGTGATAACAATGATGACGTAGATGATGGAATTGGAGAAGTGTTAAAGGATATGGAGAATTATAGAGATTATGGATGATAATACTTTGCCTAATACATTAGGTAGAATTACACAAGATAATTTTAAGAAGTTAATGAAAGTAGCACAAGAAGAATTATATCCAGGATGCTCTAATTTCTCCCAACTATCTTTTTTTATTAAGTTTTTAAACTTTAAGGTATATAATCGGTGTTTTAACAAATCCTTTGACATGTTGACTAATTACTTAATGTAATTAATCAACATTATAAGTATGGTTGTGCTATCTTTTGGAATGAGTTTAAAGATCTTCAAGAATGTCTTATTTTAGTAAATCAAAGTGGAAATGGAAGATGGAAAAGGGAAAAAGATACCCCACAAAATATTGGTATACTTCCCTATTAAACCATAATTACAAAGGCTTGTATATCTACAAAAATGGCTATGGACATGAGATGACATAAAAACAAACTCATTGATGATAACATTACGTGTCATATAGCAGACTCAAAGGCATAAAAAGACTTTGAAGGGAAGTTTCCATGATTTGTCGATGATTTCGTAATGTTCAACTTTGGTTAGCCTCTGATAGATTTAATCCATTTGGTAATATAAGTACTTCTTATCTCATGTGGCCAATAATTCTTGTGTCATACAATTTACCCACATGGAAGTGTAAGAAAGAGACCTTTTTCTTGTTGCCTTTATTTATTCCAAGACATACTACTCTTGGTAAGGATATTGATTATACATGTAACCACTAATTGCTGATTTAAAACATTTATAGGAGGTTAGACTAGAAACTTATGATGCTATTAAAGGTGAAAATTTTGGAATGCATATGACTATTTTATGATCTTTACATGTTAGTATAAGGCCCTCATGGAAGAATTACATCACCGGATGCAATGAGTATTGATAATGAAGAAATTGACTAAGAAGCATTATATATATATATATATCTACTAAACTTCATAAATGTTTTCCCTTCCTTTTACGTGATGCTTAGTATTTATATCCTAAATTTGATTGTCTTATGTGGAGGAAAAGTATTAATATGAATGCATTATAACTTGATCCCACTTCTCAATAGAGTCTATTATAATCAAGATGAATAATGGCATTGCTCGATTTCTCATACAATACGAAAAGTACCTTATCCAAAGCGTATCTTCTGTGAGGCCATGTAGTGAAAGTGTTTGAATCACCAAAATAAAAATCTTTTAATAATGTGATTGTATCTTCACTAGGTGATCTACTAAAGGTCGAGATAAAATGTAAATAAACGTGCTTGAGGTTATGGTTCACTCCATTTGAATCAGTCTTATGCATGAGGGAATCTTATTTGTCACACTAATTAGATGTCTCCTATGCACGTCTTTAGTGCCTTTTATTACTCATGCTCCATATTAATAACTATATCTTTTTGACATGCGACCATCTCTTCTACCTTTATCACTTTATTTTTTTGAAGGTTCCTTTAATTTTAAGATCAATTGAGGTAGAAATTCCAAGTTATCACTTTTGAGTATCCTATCTCGCATCAACTACCTGAAATAAGAGAAAGAAATTACAAATAAAAGAATTTAAATTTAAAAATAAAAAATAAAATAAAATTATTGATCATATTTCCTCAGTAATAGCGCCAAAAAATTAATCGCAACTAAATCGGTAAATGCACGGAGTAAATTATATTAAGCTTATAAACTATATTACCCGAGAGTATCAAATCCCGCTCGAAACTATTTCACTATAGAACTATTAATCCTAATCTAATAATATAACTAAAAACATATTTAATAGAGGATAGTTAAATAACTGAAATAAGGAAAAAATGAATAACTAATGAAAGAAAGATTTATTAAGAAAGGACTAGAGCTTTCTTATATGGAATTCTAATTATCAAACAAGAATGATTATTTAAGTTGAAATAACAATTAACCTAAGGTATCTATGCCCTCTATCAAGGTACATAGGTATATCTTATTAGCTAAGTACCAACTCTCAATGTATAATTCAACTCAATTGAATTCACTAAATATAGTTAATCTATTGATTATCACTGAAGTCTAAGTTTTACTATTAGTTAATCAATATTTAGTCTATTAGGTTGAAATAACAATTAACCTTAGGTATCTATACCCTTTATCTAGATACACAGGTATATCTTCTTAGGTAAGTACCAACTCTTAATGTATAATTCAACTAAGTTGAATTCACTAAATATAGTTAATTTATTGATTATCACTAAATTCTAGGTTTTACTAGTAGTTAATCAATATTTAGTCTATTGGTTATCATTAATTCAACCTAATTGTTCCATAGCACCAAGTGTTTATTCTTGTAATAAATGGATTGTACTTCATTTGTTAGTATTGAATAAATCTCTAAGATCAAATCTATGGTGGCTAATCATAAATTCAACATTAACAATAAAGAGAATAAATTCAACCAATGAAATGATTAAATTATGTTTATGTAATTGAAGAATTATTACAAGATATATCTCTAATTATAACTAGGATCCCTAACCTCTAAACATAATAAAAAGAAAACATAGATAAATAATTCTTAATATAAAGAAAAGAGTATAAGCCAAGAAGTATAGAAGATATCACCAGACACTCTAATCCTTACTCCAAATCTTCCTCTAAGGCTAATAAAGGATAGAAGTATAAAAAGATAAGCTAAGTGGCTACCACAGTCTACTAAAGGATTTTCAAAAGATTGGCTGGGTTAACTTCTATACTAGTATTTGTAGTTAGAGTTAAAAATTTAGGGTCCTATGTGTTGTACATGAATTTTATAGAGTATACTCTATTTATAATGCACTAGAGTGATTTAAGCATTTAAATGTATTATTAAGGTTATAACAGAGATAACAGATAGTCCAAAGATGGTTCTGGACTCGATTGGAAATTTCTCAGAAATTTTTGAAAAACTCTGAAAAGCTATAGAATAAGTCTGAACGAGCTTTAAAAGCCCTAAAATGTGGTTTGGAGATTTAGGTGACACTTTTGAATGAAATTCGAATGATTTCGATAACATTCATTAATTTTTGGATTTAATCCAAAAATTCTTCAAGGCATTACTGAACAATTTTGAAATATGAAAAAAGCTCCTAAATTAAGATTGGGGTCCATAGGAACTGAAACAGATCAAAACGGAGGTTGTTTGAATAGAATTCAAGTAATCTAAAATTATTGGACGAAAATGCCCTTTTTGGAAAATAATGGGTATTGGTGATTTTAAACCAATTCAAAATTTTTTTAAAGCAACCAATCAATAAGTAATGACCCTAGTTAGAGTATTTCATGGTCAATTTGAAAATAAGATGGTTGTGGAATGTTTTCGGAATTTAATTTGGTTAGTTGGTGAATTAAACTCATTAAGGGCAATTTGGTCTTTTTGTATAAAATGGTGTAAGTGGATTAGTGAGTCACATCTAATGACGAATTAGAAGCTTTGTTAAGGGTTAAGCATGATTAATTGAATGGTGACGAGTCATTTAAAAAAATGACTAATTAAAAGATGTCATGTGTAATGCACTAAAGGATATTAAAAGAGTAAAGCAAGACTAATTGTTTCCTTCTTTCAACGTATATGTGAAAGTTAAACAAAAGAAGAAAAAGAAGAGAAGAAAGACTGAAGTTTCAGCCGAGGAGAGAAGAAGGAGGGTGCAACTGATTTTTGATGGGTTTTGGAGCATGAATTGAAGAGAGCTTGATCAAGACTAAGTATTCTTTAATTATCCAAAAGATTGAAAGAAAGTGGTAAGATTCCTAACCTAAATTTCCTATTTTAGGGCTTGTGAGTGGGATATATTAATGTAAGATAAAGGATGAATTTTGAATTTTCATAGAGTAGATAATAAGTTTGGAAGCATTGAAGAGTTGAATATGATGAGAAAAAGTTAGCTTAGTGAAATTTTGTCTTTGATTCTCGGTTCACTTGAATCAGCCTCATTGTTTTGGCCATAAATCAGCCTATAGACCTCCAAATTGAGTGATTCCAATTGGAGATGAAACCTAATACATAGTAATAAAAATCTTTAGGATAAACATAGACCTAATTCTAGATTAATGTTATTGAAGTTTGAGAAAATGGTAAACTGATACTGCCCCTATGTTGAAACAGATTGTGATATTTAATACATTTTTCATGATTTAGAAGTTTAAATGGCATGATTTTTGATGATATAGAAACTAGAGACTTAGGGGAATAGAATTAGGGTTTAGAAGACCTCAAAGCCCAATGTGAACTTTTTCTATGTGAAAAGTAAGGAACAAATGGAGGTATGGATTGTGGACATAGGTCATAACTATGACTCATCATACATGATCATGATATGGTGAATTAAATTAGGTGAGATTGTGTTTGAAGAAATTAGTAAGTTAGAATGGGTAAAATATGATATTTAAGTGACTTTTGAAGTTATATTTGGAAATGGAGATCAATAGGTTAGCATACGGAAGTAAGCAAAAATAAAATTAACATATGTTACACTATTAGATACAAATCTCGAATTCGGTTAAACCAAATATATAGTTTTAATGCCTTATCTCCTAATTTGGAAATTAATACCTAAGCGAAATGTGTTTTATATAGGTAAAAGAGATGCAAAGAATGCATTAGTGTGTTAGAGATAAGTTCGCAAAGTTGTGAGTGTATTTTAATTATTTTATATAACTAAATTCTTTGTAAAAGAATTGATAACATATTAGCGTTCTTTAAATTGATTTTATGCAAATAGTATCTATTTATGGAGAGTAGCAAGTTGTGATTGTACTTTAAATTGAGTTTATGCAAATGGTTTTCATGACCATGAAATGAATATTTTACAAGTGAATATTGCTAACATAAGTGTATCCTTTGGCAATATATGAGTTTTAATTTGAAAGTTAGATTTTATATAATTGGGAGTTACATTGAAATAATTCAATTATGAATCCTCCTATACTTGATTTAAAAAATAAGATGAGGTGAAAATGTAAGAGTTGCTTTTGCCTATGGTACACCACTAGGCTTTATATATGTTATTATACTGATATATTTATAGCTGTTAAATTATTATGGGTAAGCGATGTAAAACAAGCTCCATAAATAGTGGTTAATCAGTCACTGGTAAGTAATATAAAACCAACTTCGTGACCTATTACGGATAAAAGATGCAGAACCAGTTTCGTAACTACCAATCTATAGTGGTTAACCTGTTATAGGTAAGCGATGCAGAACCTACTCTGTAACTAATGGTTAACCAGTCATGGGTAAGCGATGTAAAACTAGCTCTGTGACCTTATGCCTAAGAGTACTATAATGTAAACAAGTTTGTGGTGGGCTATATCATATAAGAAGTTTATGAAAATAAATAATAATGCAGACACTATTTATCTTTAAAAGTAATTTAAGAGACACTAAATGATACCAATTTTAGTAGTTGGCTTATTTTCACTATAAAATTTTTCAAAAAACTTATTGCCACTACTGTTTATTAATAAAGGAAAAAGGAAAATCTTATATTATGAATTTAATTTTAGAAAGGCATTTTGAAATAGTAATTTTAGAAAAATGAATTTATGTTTTATGACATGTTATTGGATTACTGAATTTTATGATGCACGAGTGAATTGTCATGACAATTATTTTACCATTTTATGATTGTTTTAGAATATATCAAATATGTTGTCATAAAAAATTAAATTTTAGTAAACTGATTACACTTACTAAGCTCATTTAACTCACCCTTATTTTTATGTTTTTAAACATACCACCCCAAGTATGCATACAGGTGCCGCAGTAATTGAAACTTAGCTATAGGATTAATTGTATCGTAGGGTTCTACTGTGTTTGTCTTATCTTTCTTATGTATTTGTTTACTTGAAATTGGCTTAGTTGCCTATATATATGTTGTAAAGTATTTTTGGAAAGTGTTTAAAAGTGATATCTTGTAAACATTTTTGGAATTATGAATTTCTATTTCTTAATGAACTACAAGGGCTTTGATCCTCAATGATGTTTTCAAAATGTTGAGAATTATATGTTTGTGATTGATTGTGAAGTGGACCTGAGGTCTCATTTTAGAAGTTTAGATGGTATATGAAAATTTTGGGAAAGTCAAAATACAGTCGTCATGTTGCCAAAATTTTTAATAAAATGATAAAAAAATCACTATTTTTTGTGCTTTAAATTATTAAAGTATAAAAGGTTTTAAAATAGTTGAACGACTTGGCTTGGTAAGAACCCGTTGGTTGAGTCAGACATTGATTAGACGACTACCGTGGAGTTGTCGGGAGGGCTCCACTCAAGTACCAGAAGGGGAACTCCAGGTTGGGTTGTTTCAATTCCAAGTGGACAAAGTCATTGAAACATTCTTATATGTCATTACGTATAAAAAAAGGTAAGAAGAATATGGTAGTTGATGCATTATCTTGTAGGTAGGTTCTTCTCACTTCTTTGAATGTAAGGTTATAAGAATTTAAATATATGAAGGATTTATATGCTAATGAAAATGGCTTTGATATTGTTTTCTTGGCATGTGAAAGGGGCATTTGAGAAATCTTGTAGGCATGATGGTTATTTATTTTATGAAAATAAACTTTTTATGCTACATAATTGGTCATCTTTGGGCATAATTTGGGACCTGCCTTGCAACGACATTCCTCCCTTTCCGAACCTTACCATTCGGGAATTTTTTGACCACAGAGAACAATATAGTGCGCAACTGAAGGACTATCTTTTGGATGAGGCAATGGAGGAACTTATGAAGCTGGATTTTTCTTTTGATGAAGATGATGATCTCCTGATTTGGCAGCCTACATCTACAGGTGAGTTCACAATTAAATCAGTTTTTGAAGCACTGAGGCAATCGCAGAATAATGATGCTAGCGTAAGGAGGTTTTGGCATCGTATTATCCCATTGTGCATGTCGCTTTTTGCTTGGAAGTTGTACAATCGTTTGATTCCGTTTCCTGAGGTTTTGAAACATTTCGCTTTGTTTTAAATCCGTCCCAATGCCCTTTTTGTTTAAACAATGATGAAACGATTAACCACGTTTTTCTTGAGTGTCCAAAGGCTCGTGAAATCTAGATGCATTTTGCACATAGCCTAGACATGCCTGTGCCACCTTCTTCAAACCTCTGGTCCTATTTGCATATTTAGTGGAACAAGGGTAGCTTTACTATAGAACAAAACACTTTGAGGATGGTTGTTCCTTTTTTCATTCTATGGGAGCTTTGGAAGACACGCAATAAGTATTTCTGTGAGCTTGAAAAATTCAATATAATTCGTGTGGTGCAACTTGTTCATAGTCACATTGTCGGGCTGTTGCAAACATAGAATCCCAAGGCTCGAAACGGAGCTAAGATGCAATGACTTGACGATCTATTTAGAGTTAAATTAAAGCATACTGCTATAAGGACGGTTCGATCTATTGCTTAGAGTTCTCCTCAGGGCTATAAGGCTGTTTTGAACACGGATGGATCGGCTTTGGGTTCTCCGGGACCCTTAGGCTGTGGTTATATTATTCAAAATGATAGAGCTGGTTTCATTTACGCTGAGGCTTGTTTTTTATGTGAAGGTACGAGCTTGGAGGCTGAGATTGTGGGGATCTTAAATGGAGTACGAAAGTGCGAGGAGCTAGGGTTACGAGATACTATTATTCAGAAGGATAGCAACATTCTTACTTTGGCGTTGAGACAATAATCAAAATTACCTTAGAGATTCTTCAATCAGATTCATGAGATATCTAGTGTTATGACTTGATGTAATTACTCCATTATACATATATTTCGGGAATGTAATGCATTGGCCGATAGTCTAGCTAGAATAGCTTCCTCCGGGATTTCTAAGATTTTTCCAGGAGTTGCGTCTCTCCCCTCATATGCGAAGGGGTTGTTGTTGCTAGATCAACGATCCTTTTCTTACCTAAGAGTTACGTGACGCATTTGTAAGCCTTGGGTAAGTCTTAAGCACTGCTCAAGTGCCCTTTTATTTAGATCCAATAAATCAAGTTCCCTTCCCGCCAGCTTCCGCCCTGGTTAAATTTTTTTAAAAAATTTATGCTTATTTTTTATGCATTAGTTGTTTACATATGAGGCACGTGATGGAGATTTGATGAATCACTTTAGTGAAGGACCTTAAATATGTTAAGTAAAAATTTTTGGTGGCTTAAAATAAGATGTAATATAAAACGAGTGTGTGGTAGGTGAATCACTTATATAATGGCTAAATCTAGGGTTTCACTCCATGATTTTTTTTACAAGTTTACTTAAGTTGAAAAAGGATAAAGACTTTACATTTGATAATTGGTAGGGTATCTAAGATGGTGCACTTTATTCCTTGTGACAAAACTTTTCATGTGATTAATATTACTGATTTGTTTTTTAAGGAAGTAGTATAACTATATGGAGTTCATAGTAGCATAATGAGTGATCAAGATACAAAGTTTCTTTATTACTTTTGAAGAATATTTTAGGGTGAATAAGGAACAATATTTTTATTTCTACTACTAGTTATCCTCAAACTGATGGTCTAATTGAAGTAGTTAATAAGAATTTAACTATGTTACTTCATGTAGGCATTCAAAGGAACTTAAAGAACTGGGAAGTTTACTTAGTGTTTTTTGAGTTCATGTACTTAGTGTTTTTTGAGCTCATGTATCATAGATTCATCATTCAAAGTTATTTACTTTTTAATATGCTAACTACTTGGGACTTATTATCTTTAACTATTGTTAAAAGAGCTAACTTGGATGGAGAAAAGAAGATGGAGTTGGAGAGACAACTTCATAAATGTGTTAAGTAACAAATAGGAAAGAAGAATAAGCATTATGCAATCAAAGCTAATACAGGTAGAAAAACAAGTTATTTTTAAGTTTGATTATTAAGTTTAGGTGTATATGAGCAAGGGAAGGAATGATTCTCACTATAGAGGTGGTTAAAGATGCAACTAAGAGAGGTTGATCTACTTCAAGTAACCTAGAGTAATATTGATTTACAAACAAAAGCCTCCAAATGAGTATAATGTTTGTGATACATTTATTGTTATTGATCGATCCTTTTTTATGTAGGCGATGATTCAAAATAAAATTCTTTTGAAAAGAGTGGGAGTGATGTGAGCATGGCTAGCCAAGCTTCGAAAGGATCTATTGCACTATTAGTTAATTGATTTAAGCTAAAGATAAAAAACAAAAAATGAACATGAACTTAGATAAAACTATGTCACAAGCTATGTAACTCTTCGAAATCAAGAATTTAAGAATGTAGCCTAATACATGATTGTATACTCAACCTATACACAGAGGTGAACTTATAGTGAGTTACACAACCTCTAACACAACACGACTATGTACCCACCCATGAAATTTTACAAAAAAATAAGTTATATGACGTAGCCTCCAACACTATTTTATCGCAAAATATGCCTGCTAAAATTGAAATTGTTGTAACAAACATGAATTAGACCACAATTCTGTCATATTTTGTGTCCGTCGCTAAAGCCTTAATATATGTTTTATATTTAAAGAATTATTATATTTAGTTTTGCGACATTTTTTGACATCTTTATTTATGAGAGTGCGAGTGCTTTTTTTTGTTGTTCTTCACTGAACTTCATACTTATTAAACATTTCCTTTTCTATAGTATTCAATTACTTAATTAATTTGGTTCTTTGTTCTTTATAATTGATAAGCAATTATCTTTATATATCTTATTTAGCTTTCAAGAGTTTGATTCAAAATTATTTGTAGGGTTCTAGGATTTTATTCCTAGATAGGTTTGCCTCATCACCATAGCCTATTCAATATCATATGCATCATCTCTAACATTGAGAACTAAAACTCCATCTAAGTTATCCCTATATACTTATGGAAGTACCTTAATAACTTCATCATAAACTATAAGAATGTGTACAACTATTGGATAGGACTCCTCAACTTCTTTAACTCTTGGTAATACATTTGTTTTATCATTCTATAATTTTTTTAGCAATCAAATTCTCTATAATTATAGCACTATAACCAAGAAAATAAAATATTTAACCTTTTGAATATTTAAGACAGCTAAAGAAACCTATGAGTTGGGTTAAGATCTAACTTTTCTCATGTATATTATAAATCTCTATGTTAGTTGGATAACCTTAAACCTTTAAATAATTTAATTTAACTATATACTTGACCATATTTTAAAAATAATTTTGAGAACTACTTACTTAATACAAGGTTTAAGATGTAGAGTGTTGTCTTTAGTGCATCCCTTAATATATACTTAAAAATCTTTGATCTCATCATTATGATCTTTACCATATTATTTAGTTGTAATTGAGCCTTTTTGCTACCTATTCCATATGTACCTAGCAAGGTATACTATATAAAATTTTCAAAACCCTTTAAAAATTAGCAAAAGTTCCTTTCCTTTTACCAAAATTTCCATGTCTACTATAATACTCTTCGCCAAGGTTTAACCTAATAATATTAATAAGTTTGTTGAGTTACTTCTTAACCTCAACATTAAAAATTTTGAACATTTTTAAGACCTCAAACTTATTATTCATGAGATACCAATAACAACATTAAGAGTAATCATTAATATAAGTTGAAAATAGCTTTTTTTTATAATAAGTGATGGTGTTCAAAGGTCCATTAAATTCTTTTTCAACAACTTCCAAAACCTTATAACTTTTAGTTACATCTTTCTTTATATTTTTAGTGACTTTACCTCTAAACAGTCTATACATTCACTACAAACTTCATTATAGATCAAATTTGTAAGGATCTTATCCTTAATCAATCTCTCAACTATGTTCTTTAAAATATAACTATATCTATTATGTGGTAAAAGTGAATGAATTATCCTTAGTGAAACTCTTTTTTAATTCTTTATTTAACAACATTTATAACCAATTCATTAGGATCTTTAAATCCAAATAATAAGTACCATTATTCAACAAACATTTACCAATGATAATAGAATTTGCAAATAATGAAACCTTTTTATTACTGAAATAAGTAATCATTAAGTATAGGTATTGAAATTAAATTATGTATCGTGGAAAGACACATATGCTTCTCTTACCCCTAATCTAACTTATAGCTCCACATCTTCATTTACTTTACTTCTACTTTGGTTCCACTACCTATAAACACATTCACCTCCCCTTTATTTAGACTCTTTCTATTCTTTATTTCATCTAATATTCACCAACTACTTAATACTACATCTATTAAAGATGAGTCAAAGTAAACTAAAACCTTAAAGTTACATTATTTGCATTCCTTCTTTTTCAAAGAAGTCTCATAACCCAATCCTTCTTTAAGTGCTCCATTTTACTACAATACCAATGCTTAATATTATTATTTTAAACCTAGTAGATGGCTTATTGAATTTATCGCCATCCTTTTGACCATTATTCTTCTTACACTTCTTTTTTAGGTTTCCATAGTTTCTTTTAGGGTTAAAGGATTAATACACCAAGGCCCCATTTGGTTGGCAGGAAAGTAAAGTGAATTTAAAATCTGATTCTTCAAAAATAAATCTATGGAAAGTAAAGATATTCATATGTTTGGATAGTTATAAGAATTATAATAAGAAAGTTGGGTGGATTCATGTTATAGTGTTTTGTATGCAACAATATTTCATAGAATGTAATTTAATTTTGATTTGTGTTTCCAATTATATCCCTACAAATTGAATAAAATTTGAAATCATTAAACAATGTTAATTTGTAATACAAGTTATATTATTAAATGTTAGCTTTTTATTTATGATATTCAAATCATATAATACTGTTACATCATAAATATAATATTGAAAAATACTAAAAAAAACTCAACCGAGTATAAAGATAATTCTCAACAATCAAGTACAAGCATTAAAATTTTGTTTAACTAGAACATTAAAAGATATGATCCAGATGAAAAGAAACAAAATCGAGCATTTACTCGAGGAAAATGACAGTACTATCACGTTATAATAATTGAATTGATACGTAAAAGTAACTCACTAGGACAATCCTCAAAAGGAATAAGTCGAATCTAAGTAAAAGGCTGGGTTACAAGAAGGGTGTTAAAGCACAATAAGTATGACAATATTATACCTCATAGTACAATTATGTTTATGGTCCGAATAAGAAAAAGACATCCTAAGTTTAATAAACTTGAAAATCTTAAAAACTAGTTACTTTTTAAATCTACCTTAGATATTCTTCTTTGTTAGCATCTCGAAGAGTGAAAAAATAATCCATATGATTTGGATTATTTACAAGTTTTATTCTAGCTCTAATACGTTTAGCTTATATCAAGTCTTTCATTTTCCTAAGTTCTTCATCTAATTTATGCCTATTCTCAGATTCCTTCTGATTTGACCCTGCAATAGATTCTGCAACTTTAGCCATTTGCTCGTTATATTTCTCCAAACCTTTAGTAAGCTTTTCAGTGATACATTCTAAACATGAAACTAAACTATCAGCACTCCTCTTCCTTTTGCGATGTGTTTTCTTTGAACTTCCTTCACCTTGAGAATTACCCCTGATTGGTTGATCTTTTTTAGGCTCAACATCATCGTCCTTATTAGATTCTTTATTCTCTTCATACAATTTTTCTTCTCTGTTTATATTTTTTAGCATATCTGCGAGTGCTTCAACATTTTTTTCCTATAGCTCAATCTTGCCCCCAAATAATAGCTAGTTTATCATAGTAGGGAAATGATCTATTCCTCATAAATGAATTATCCGGATGACTCTACAACAATCACAGTATCAATTATTATAAAAATATTAATGAAAAATTAACACAAAAAATAGTGCTAAAATTTTATTTCATTAATTGTTATATAAATCATGTAAAAACAATTTTAAAAAAAGTAATCTAGTTTGTACTAACCTTAAGATATGCACTCCACATGTCAATGTCTGCAGTAAGACATTTTTTTTCCTTCATCCCAATCAAAACCACTTGTTTCTCCACTATTTCTCCCATCATAAATAGCATGATATTGTTTTTTCAATAACTTACAATGAGATTCAATATGTGGTCTTTTTTCAATATGTGGTCTTTTTCTTTTAAACCATGCCCTAGTAATTTTTGATCTAATATCCTTTCCAGTTCTTTCTAATATCTTTTCCTTAATCCACTATCATTTTCACCATCAAATTTTCCACTTTCTTTCAGTTCAGGCATGGTCTCCACTAACTTTTTATCCTCAACAATAGTCCAAACATGGTTACTACCTTTGCCTCTGCGAGATCCAATATTACGTTCCATACCTGAAAAAATAATTTTATTTTGATATAATCAATGTTAAATGCAAAAAACATTATATGCATTTAATTCATAAAATAATTATATATAAGATAACATGTCCTTTTAGTAATAGCACTACATCATATCATCAAAAATATGTTCAATGTTAAAAATGATCACACCATAAACAACCAGAAAGTGTATAACTTTTTTAAAGCAAGAATAATTCAATATTAATTAACATTAAGAAAATGGAAAATAATCCAATAAATTTAAATAATGCATGTCTTTAACAAAAATATTAAACCACCTAAAGCTACTAAGAATAAAGACCCTAAAAATATTAAAGCTTATATTTTTATCTAATATTTCTATTTTGACTGTATTCATCAAACAATTGATTGGATAAAGTTTATCTCTAATTTGTCCATTCCTCAGATGGTTCGACTGAAGTGATCAGCTCTCTGTTTAACTCAACTCTACCTTCATTGTCTTCTTCTTCCTCTTCTGCATCTAAATAAGCTTCTGCTGGATCAATATGCATATTTCTTCTGATATGATTGTGAAGAAGACAACAAATTGTTATAATCTTACTTTGCAATTTAATAAGATACCAATTTGAGTTCTTAATGATATGCCGACAAACTTTCAACAACCCAAAACATCTTTCAATAACATTTCTAGCTGAAGAATGATTCATATTAAAAAATTATTTGGGGTATTTAGTTGATATCCTAGAGTCCAATCATTGAGGTGATATCTTTGACCTCAAAATGGTGCGAGAAATCCTTTGCTGTTTGTATATTCTGCATCCATTAGATAGAAAAGGTGACCTAGCTACAAATGTTCTAGGAGTATGATCACAAGACATGCAATTTATTTATGTCCTCCCTGGGTGGGAAGGTTTAGCTACAGATGCGAGAGCGCTCCGAGATACATGAAGTAAAAGAAATGGACTACTAATCAAGGATGGTAAGTTAAAATTAAAAAGTGAATATATATATATATATACACACACACACATTATACACACACACACACACACACACACACACACACACACATATTATCTGTTCCTTGACTGTGAGAGGGGCTGATTGAGATTGTTTGAGCAACTCGCGTAATCATTGATCTCGTGCCAACTGATTCTGAGTAGCTTTATCGAGATTAGAAGTGAATTGGGCAAAGGCTTCTAATTCTACAAACTGGGCCAATTCCAATTTTAATTTGCCAACTGCTTGTTTCATAGCTTTAATTTTAGTTATAGAGCCCACTCTGGAGACAGAAATACCCACATTAATAATCGGTCTTATTTCGGCATTGAATACATCAACGGATAAGAATATTTTTCCATCTGTAATCGAAATTACATTAGTAGGAATATAAGTCGAAACGTCTCCCAATTGGGTCTCGACTATTGGTAAAGCAATCATACTTCCTTCAACTAAACTAGAACTTAATTTAGCGGCTCTTTCCAAAAGGCATGAATGCAAATAAAAAACCTCTCCTAGATAAGTCTCACGTCTGATGGTTTTTCGTAATAGAAGAGACATTTGCCGATAAGCCTGTGCTTGTTTAGAAAGATCATCATAAATAATTAAAGTATTTCGTTCACGGTAGATAAAATATTCAACCAGAGTCACTCTTTTATAAGGAGCGAGACATAGTAATGTAGCCAAAGAATCTGCCATTTCAGCTACCACAATAGAGTAGTTCATTGCCCCTCTTTCCTGCAAAGTGGTTACTACTTGAGCCATAGAAGATGCCTTTTGACCAATAGCTACATAGACACATATTACATTTTGCCCCTATTGATTGAGAATTGTATCTGTGGCTATGGCAGTTTTCCCAGTCTATCT
>JAOSBO010000210.1:36187784-36218957 GCA_027563915.1 Erythroxylum rotundifolium
TCACTCAGCCGAAATGTCCTTCCAACGTGTAGCTTAGGTGTCTATATAACTTGACAAGTGTCACACATGTAAGTCTCTCACTTGTCATTCTTTCATTTGTCCACATGTCAACTTCTAATTGGTCCAAAATATTCCTTTTTTTCTAATTTTCTAAAAATTCCAAAATATTACTAATAGTCTCCAAATAATATTTTCAGCTCAAAACAATTTATCAGACTATCAAAAATATCCCAAACTATACCAAAATCGCTAAATCTCAATTTTTCCTAGTCCGAAAAAGTACGCCGAAATTTTCCAGAAAAATTTCTAAAATTCTCTAAAAATACAAAATTCACAAAGACACACTCCAATTCAATTTTTAAGCACAAAAAATCACATTTATTCACAATCACGTTTCTTAACACTTATACCGGGAAAATGTCATGAATGCATGTACAGTTATTTTTCATGTGCAAAATTTATTATTCACTTGCATATATGAATGCATAAACACAACCAAACAATTTTAAACACTCTTAGCCCATTCCAAATTACTATCTTACCCTTCCCGTCGGTGACGGGATGTTACACTAATTCATTCATCATCATCATACAATTAAACCATATCATAAAGATAAGATATTTAATTTCTTTTTAAGCTCTAATTCCACCTCAAAACATCAAGTTAATCAAGCCCTCCATGCTTGCAAGATCATCACAAATTTAGGGTAACAATAAGTTGATTTTCGGCAAGGATGGAAGATAACCATCAATTGGTTCTTAAGCTATCTTGTAAAGGATAAAAGTTTAGCTTGGAGGTAACAATTAAGCAAGGATTAAATCAAAAAGCAGAGAAGGAAGCTAGGGGTAATTTTTGGTAGAGAGCAAAGGAGGAGAAGAAAGTTCCAGCAGAAACTTTACCACATTAACTTCATGCAACAGTGCTAGATGTCTTCCTCTTTTAATGACATATGTCATTTAGCATGTCATCCATTTGTCCATTAAATATGCTACCATTTATCTCCTACTCATTGGTCCACATGTCACACATTAATTGGTTTACTTGTCACTCTATAATTGGTCCACTTGTTAATTAATTAATAGTCCATTTGTCACTCATTTAACTATGCTGATGTCACTCAATTAATCATCCTAATTTTTTATGTATCAAATAGTCATACCATATAGTATTTTTCTAAGGCTAAATGTACATATTAATTTATCAATCTCCCAATTAATAACATTTATTTCAAAATTACTAATTGGAATCTAATCATACCAAAATTCACAATTCACATCATAGTCATTTTAGTTTCATACCCCGGTTTATGTCAATTGAGTGCCAATTGTCTAACTCACAATTTATGTGTATATGCTCATATTATTCATTCAAACATAATGATGAAATCATGTCATGGATGTACCATTTTTGTTCTATATAATACCACTTATGGGACTCATTAGTCTATCACTTTAAATTTCTCAGCAATTTGAGAGGCAGGATTCTACAACCTAAAGTTCTCTACTTCATCTTTTCCTTATTTTTTGTTTGACATCTTTTTAGGTTTTGAGTGAACTTCATCCTTCATACCTATGTCCACATCAATAGGTTCAAAGAGATCCTTGCAATATAGAAGGTCCTCCATCATAAGCCTCTATATTGAGTAATCTGATGACATTAACTTAACTATAGAGTTATTTGTACCTTCCATTATGATAGTTCTGATACCCCTTGTTAGGAGACAAACATATGACTCTCTAAAATATCAATCAAATATTAATAATAAGAAAGAACTCGTTAAGTTACATTAGTAGGAAAATATAAGAATAAAATAAACGATGAAACAAACACCAAGATTAAACGTGGAAAACCCTCCAATGTAAAAGGAAAAACCATGGGAAAATAAAAAACTAAATCCAACAAATTTAGTAAGGATTTACAAGAAAATTTGATCTACACCCCCCCACCCCCAACATCAAATTATTTCATAAAGTTTCATGATTGAAACTAAAATTGATATCATATTCAACGAACCCTTAAACCAATCCCAAAAACAATCAAACAAGGATGAGAGTCTAACCGTTTTTACTCTCTCATTATTTTTCCTCACTTTTGGATATTGTGGCTGCATTCTCTATCTCTTGTGTTGGGTAAGGCTTAAATGAGCTATTTATAGGCACCTCTGGCTTGATAGCTAAGTCAGAATCTTATCTAAACTCAAGTAGCTAGATTGCATCTTATCCTAATCAAATTATATCAAATTATCTAATAAGATGACATCATTATCTAAATAGAACTCTATCTAACAGGATTTATCTACATCATAACTAAAAAGATAAGACATTACATCTATCTAGGAATGACACATTCATATCCACAAAGATCTCCACTCTTTTTAGATGATCATATCATATGATCTTTATACATAGATCATATATAAAGATCATATGATATGATCATCTGAAGATAGTAGAGATCTTCGAAGAAAAGCTAATCTTTTATTTCATGTATCCACTCAATTCTCTTTGTTAGGCCTTATTTTCGAAGTCTAACTCATGAGTGCATCACTCTGTAAGGTTCTTTTAATAGATCCTCATCAGCCAACATAGGTTCATCTTCATTCTTATAACATCTCAAAATTTCATATTTAAACACTTGATATACAACAATCCATACTTATGTTTATATCCCCTATCATCACCCTAATATATCATTCATTTTTATCCCTTACTTTCATATCAAACTAAATAAATTTCAAGCTCAATTCAAGCCTAAATGTATTAGAGAAAAGCATTGAGAAGTCCAAAATTTATATATGTACATGATTTGGGACAAGTGGCATAACTTTCACCATGGATGCTAGATTAAGGTCATTCAAGCACGATTTCGAAGAAGACTTCCAGTTCTACAACTTTTATGGAGACTCTGAAGAGAGATTTTGTCAAATAGAGGGTCAAATTTGCATATTTATAAAACTATCCTGAGAATGTCCGCTTAGCGGATATATGTCCCTTTAAACAAACATGAACTAAGCTGGGACACTAAAATTCCTAAGAAGGTTCACCCAGCAAACATCAAGTCTGCCCAGCGGACATTTACGGGTCAAATTTCAGATATCCAACTCCTACAAGTTACCTATGACCCATCTTATGCATATCTATCATTTCTTACTCATTTTCCTCATCATTTTCCCTTCATTATCACTTCCATTCTAACTCAATATCATTTACAACTAAATCTTAATCTATTTTTGGTCATTAACCCAAACACATAACATTCAAACTTATACACATTCATCATAGATTTCTACACATGTTCAACTTCCTTTATTACCTTCATTTCATCTGTAACTCATCAAACTAGTTCTTCCTATTTCAAGACACTGTAGTACTCTTATTCTATTAGATCTAATTAAAAAAAAGTTATAAAACGTCCTGCATAAACCCTGTTTAGCATCACTAACTTGTAAAAACCCTATCTTTCCAATCCAATCTCCAATAATTACATACGTTATATCATTGGAAAGCCAAAAGGATATTCTACAACTTCTAGGAAGACAACTTTGTCAAAAATAGCCTAGATTAATATAGTTTTTCCCCTGAAGATAGAACACAAATTTTACCCTTATGAATGCTTGAAAATGCAATGCGAAAACTTGGAAAGTCATAAGCAAAACATACATATATTTTATTAACGTCAAAAGAAAAGAGTCTTACAAAGCTTTAGTGGGCATTTTGAAACTCAAATACATCATTGATCTCATAACCCAAAATACAAATTTACATCAATGAGTGTTACTTAAAATGCAGCTAAAGCCTTAAGTTTTCATAAACTAACTTAAATACAAAATTATGTTATCTTAGAGTGGTGCCTTGACTCTCTCTTATTCGATCCCTCGCTTGTCACTTGGAGATGGGGAGGAAGGGGGTGAGCTAAAAAGCTCGTGGGTAATAAGTTTATAGTAGAGAAACAAGCAAACCATTAAAAACATTCATAATTATAGTCAAATGCTTTGCAACCATAAAACATGTATTTCCTAAATTCTCAAACTTGTCAATAAATTCATACACAATATAAGCAATCATAATGGTTTGTGTAGTCCATAAACATGAGGGAGTTCTTGTGAATCTCCAGTAATAACATAATAGACCACTTTGAGTAGTCCATAAACGTGAGGGAGTTCATGAAAGAGCTCCATGCCACTAGCGGGTAGGCGGTAAAAGCCTTTAACATAGTCAATGTGCACGTGACATAATAGAAGAGACCACCTCAAACCCAAACAAACATGAATATCATATTTATAACATCTTGCACATTTTGGAATCATGATTTCCATAAGCATAATATTTTTCAAATACAATTTCCATCATCATCAAGATTCATGTACCAAACATATAGCAAATAATTTAATTATTCAAGAAGCAATAAACGCAACATTTATAGAGTAATTGAAATCATTTAAATTTTTTGATTAAGAAAAAAATACTCATGGCTCATTAACTCAACTATAAACATGTAACCTACCTGAATTCCTTGCTTAGAAACTTGCTTTAAAATGCCCCTCCTCTTGCTCTTCTTGCCTTACTGGATTTCCTTCAACATTAGCAAAAATCCAATTCAATAGGAATACCAATTGAAAACCACAAAAAGCATATTCACTAAAATTGATTCTAGAATACTGAAGCCCATATATTTCCTACACTAAACCTTTCAAAAAATTCAAAGGATTAAAATTGAGCTAACCTTAAATCTTCACCAAACAAAGAGATGTTTGGCTCAAATGGAGGCTCTTCTCTTCCTGTTTCTTTTTCTCTTCTTGAATACCCTCAAAATCACTCTTAAAAGCTAAGAAAAGATGAAACCCTAACTTGCTTCTTCCTTTTTCTCTCTAATGGTTGACTCTCTCACTTCTCTCTCTCTTTTTCACGTTTTTCACTTCACTCTCTCTTCATTCACATTTTTGTTCCTTCTAATATACGAGACACTCTTTTCCCCTTCCAATTATACCCTTAATGAGTGCTAAAGGTTAATCCTACCCTTCCTTTAATGCTTCATGCCTTTTAATATTAAGTGACATGCTACATTTGCCCTCAACACAAATTCATTAATTCCACTAACTAGTGAAATAAAATCCTATTAACATTGAAATAAATAATTAAACTCCAATAATAATTCTATCATAACCTCATAATTTATTCTACAGCAAAAATTCAAATTCCATGCTTATTCTATAAAATATCATGCTTAATTCAACGAAAAAAATTCAGGGGCCAACACTCTTCATCTCCAGCATGTATAATTAGCATAGGAAGTTGCATTAATAGCACCAATAGAGCTTCAACAATTATTAGTTCTAGATCTACTAGACAACTATCACTAATATGGATTAATGACAAAACTAATTCAACGAAAAAAATTCAGGGGCCAACACTCTTCATCTCCAGCATGTATAATTAGCATAGGAAGTTACATTAATAGCACCAATAGAGCTTCAACAATTATTAGTTCTAGATCTACTAGACAACTATCCCTAATGTGGATTAATGACAAAAACTAATTACTTTTAACTAAAAAAAATCTATTCATATCAAATTACATTTTTTAGTAGCTTTCCCTTGAATAAGTAAGGTGTGATTTATTGCAAAAAATTATTATAAGATTTTTGGTAAAAGTTAATTGAAGTGGTCATTAACTAGATATACTAGTTGTCCTGAGCTTTGATTTCTTCAAAACGATGTCTATGTTAAATTTTCCTTTTGATGTCCTACGAATACAAATAGTTGTACTTGTACAATAGATATTCAAGTCAAAATTAATAATGCATGCATATTCTGTGGGAATATTTATGTTAGCAGCCAATTAGATGTGTGGAAAAAGCCACACCTTGAAACATAAAGTCAAACCTCTAGGATTATTAACCACAATTTGCAATACAAAGCACAACTAGCTAGGAAAGGATCACATGGGGGAGAAAGCCATCCAAAAAATCATTTTAGAAGAGAACATTAAAAGATTTTCAAATAGAGTTGTGGAGGAGCTTGTTTCTAAATATGCTAAGTAATTGTCAAATAGGATGGTGATAAGATAGGCATTTTAACATGACTTTGATAAAATCTTACCAAGTACCCAATGTTTAATTGATTTGTACTACTAATTAGCACAATATGGTATTTAATAGATTATCTAATAATATAATTATTTCAATGATCTTGGCATATGAATAATGATGCTAATGTGTTTGGCTCTCATTGCAGTGCAAACGAAGACCAGCGTTTAGAACAACAACAATATTCAGTGAGAATCTTGTTAATATGCAGAGTTTGATCCAAAACCTTTACCATAATAAAGAAGAGAAGGTTGATAAAGAAGGCAGAGTTCATGGAGTCCGATTACCTTAAATATTAACTGTACAATACCGATGAAAATTTTGGTATACTAGTAATAAACAACTTAAGTTTGTAAAATACCAAAGCAACCATTTTTTGTACTCGCATCCTGCTTGATTTCCATTCTATTGTTTCGTAGCTTTGACTCTTATTTGGTAATTCTAAATGTTTGGATAAGATATTTTTAGATTACATAAGATAGTGTCAAAATTGACTCCAAAATTTTTAAAACTAACAAGCCATTATATTGATAATTCAAAGTAATACTATCTAGTTAGACATATCACATCACTTGTAAAATAAATGTTAAAATAAAATTTTACAAACATCACCATATATTTATTACCTTCAAATTTTGAAACATGGATTATTTTATTAGACATATATACTTAGACGTGAAATATGGATGGGAATGAAATTAGTTGATAAGATAATAGGCCAATGTGGGAATTAAAGGAAGAAGAAGGAATAATATGCAATTTTTATAAATTTAACACATGGACCAATTAGATTAAGGCATGTGTTACCAATAATAATAAAGCATATGTGGCCAATAGGAGTTAAGCATGTGTGTGAGTCTTGAAAGAGCATAAATGGCCGTATATAGAGGGGAGATGGACGACAGCTTCTTCATCCCATCATTTTTCATGTAAGAAATCAAACCAGTCTTAGGTGGAAATCAAGGTAAAAGTTACAGATTTTCTCTTCACCTTTACCTTTTCTTGCTTTGCTTATGAAGAAATGAAATTATAAGGTTGGAAGTGGGATTAAGATGTGTATTTATGGTATTTCTGGTTGGTGAGACAAGTAAAGCCAAAGAGAAAGGGGAGCAAAGGCACTAGAAGAACTACTTTCCTAATTTTAAGGTTTGTGACTATATGTAGTCCAACGTCTCTTTGTGTGTATGTTTGAATGGATATGAAGATTCATTTAAATGTATAATGGTTTTTGGCATGGTGCTTTGGTGTTATTTTGGTGTTACCTTATATAGAATTGGTTGAACATGACAAGAGAGTATTATATAGTGGAATTCTATCTAGGGTTTTTTGTACTAGTCACATTGCTTGCGACATAATTCAGTCTACAGACCTCTAAATTGGGTGATTTCAGTTGCATATGAAAACTGAGACATATATAATTTTGGGTGATTTGTATGCATATTTATTGCTAATATATGTATAGTATGCACTTCAAAATAGATTTTATGACTTCAAGTGAATATCATATGATGAATTATAAAATGGGAAAATGGTTAAAGGAAATGTTACAACACCTACTCTATTATCTTAGTGGAAGATAGATAGGCGTTCTTATAGGGTTACAATGCAGCTACTACAGTTTGACATCAATGTCATTATTTCGAGACTATTGTCTCTCCACAATCTGATGCCTTTGAGTATCCACAGTTAGATAATTTTGGGTATCCACAACTTTTATATCTTCAGATATCTACAACTCATGCTACCCACGCCCACTGGAATGTGCTGGCCTAACACATAAAGTAAAATAAATGGTTATAAATAATAAAATACATCATGGCAACATAAATAATTGTAATTAGTGAGCTTTGAATTTATATTGATAATTTGTATCGATGAGCATTGAATATCAAGCCTATGCATGTTGTCTATTTTCAATTCTTAAGAAATAAACTTCAATTATAAACATCAGCTTGAGGGAGGTATTACTGTTGGGAGACAAACACACAACTATCTAAAAGATCAACCAAATATTAAAAACAAGAATAAACTTTTTAAGTTACAACAACAAGAAAATATATGAAGAAACTAAATGATGAAACAAATACCAAGATTTAATGGTGAAAAAGGGAAAAACCACAAGGAAACCTAACAAATAAATCTACTAAACTCAATACAGATTTATAAGAAAAGTTGATCTCTTACCCCTATCCTGCCCCACATCAAGTTTTCATACAAAGTTTTAGGATTGTAACCTAAATTTATATCACAATCAACAAACCCTTAAACTAATCCCAAAATAATCAAATAAGGATGAGAATCTAACCATCTTTTCCCTCTCTATTTGTTTTTCCTCACTTTTGGACATTGTGACCACACTCTCTATCTCTTGTGTGGAGTGAGGCTCAAATGAACTATTTGTAGGCACCTCTGGCTTGATAGCTAAGTCATAATCCTAAATGAAATAAACTAGTTAGATCATATAATATCTTAATCAAATTATATACATTCTCTAATAAGATGACATCTACATCTAAATATAACTCTATCTGATAGGATTTATCTATATTACAACTAACAAGATAAGAGATTACATTCATGTAGGAATGATACATCCATATCCACGAAGATCTCCATTATCTTTAAATGATCCTCTCACATGGTCTTTATAGAGAAGATGTCTATCTACTGTGCTTTTATTTGAAACATCATCTAAGATCTCAGAACAGGGCTAGACACTCAACAATCTTCCCTTCTAGACTAAATATAGGGAAGAAAAGTTATTCTCCATCATTTATTAATGAAAAATCTTATAATAAAGCTTGAGCTTATTTAGGAAACCACTTTAGTCATCATATAAGCACCATTCAAATATGTATGATCCTTCTTCAATATTAATTTTTGCTCTTCTATCACAGACCTCAATTAGTGATATTTGACATTTTCACAAAATGCAACCTCTTGCATATCCTCATGCTTCCTCTTAGTAGTAAGTAATAGATACTCACAACTTGGATACCTTGTGGAAGGTCTTGTCTCCCTTGTCGACTGTAGAAGATGCATTTCATCAGTTTTTGGATCTAATTGCTCCCCTGCTCCCTGCTCATTATCCTCAATGGACCCATCTTCGATATTTTCTAGATGTGGTTCATATAGCTCATCAATATCATATTGTATCCATTCACTACCAATATATGTTTGGTCACACACTTCATCTTCTTCACTTGTAGACTGTTTAATAGACGAAGGAATGCATAAAGAGATAGAGCTAACTATGCTATCTAAAGACCTGTTCTATGATGATTTATTTCCACTAAGAAGATTAACATCTTTCTCATGCTCTTAGAACACAACATTCCAGGTCCTGATAACCTTTTACTTGTTTAGGTCATAAATTCTAAAATCAAACTGATCACCACCATATATAACAAAGGTGCAAAGTATTGACTTTAAGTCAAACTTCTTTATTTGATCCTTAGGTACATGTTTAAATATCTTGTAGCTAAAAATGATGATATAAAGGATCTTTACCAGTCTGTACTTTTTTAGAAATCATAAAATCCAATGAAACTAAGGGAGCTGGATTTATCAGGTAGATTGTTGCTCAAATTGCTTCACCTAAAATGTATTTGAAAATATAGACATTCTGAATATTTAATAAATGTTCTCCACAATGGTTGCATTCATCCTTTTAACAACCCCATTATATTATGGAGTCCTTAGTTAGGTTTCCTCATGTCAGACATCATGTGATTCTTCAAACACTTCAGAAGTATACTTCCCTTCATTTTCTATTTATAGGCAATTTAGCTTCCTCTATGCTTCCTTTTCTACAATAACATGAAATGTCTTGAAAGTTTCAAATAGTTGAGTTGTATAATTCAACATAGACACCCAAGTCTTCCTTAAAACACATCAATGAATGTAACAAAAAATCTATTACTGTATAGTGACTTCTCCTCAATAGGATCATAGACATTCGAATGCACTAACTCCAACAACTCTGACTTCCTTGCGGATCTTCTTTTGAAAGAGACTCTATTATACTTTCCATCCAAACAATGATTGTAAAGATTACGTGATTTTAAGTTCTTAACTAGAATAAAGGATTTTCCAGCCAGTAACTTTAATCCCTTCTCACTTATGTACCCTAATTGTCTGTGCTATAGATTTGGTGAAGTTTTGTCTTCGATTGTGTATACTTTTCTACCTTTATACACCTTTAAGTGTGTTGACTAGCATGTCATAATGCTAGTCAAAATAAAATAACTAAATTACTACTGACTAAAATAAGGAGTGTTCAGTTAGCTTATAAAATGAAATTAATTGATGTTTAGGTAATGGGGGGTTTGGATTTAATCAGAAACTATAAAATAAACCTAATGAAAGAAAATAAAAGAAAACATGTGAAAAATGATCAAATTGGAGAATTCAGTAGGGATTCGGTTCTTTGGTTCAATCTTGCCCTATACCTTAATTAAGCATAATTCATTGATTTGTTGTTCTTTTATCTCTCTTAGAAATTATCGATCTTAGATTAACAACAAGCTCTGTTAATCCCAATTTTCCTTAGATCCTATTTAATCACAAAGCACTCGTCAACTAACCCTAACAAACAGGAAACTTAGAATAAGTTCTCTAAGTTTATCCGGACAACTGCATTATGAATCAGAAAAATAGATCAATCTAGGCAATAATCACACCAACTTAGATTATTTAACCTATGATATGTTATCTCTAAGGATTTGGAACCATTAGTTTCCATACATGAATCAAGAATACAATTATTATGCATTGCATTCGATTCTAAAAATGGGTTTTCATAAAAAACAATTCAATAGAGCATTAAAATCATCATCATTTAAATATGAATCAATTCATACAAGATATCATAATCAATTTCTAATGAGAGAAAGAAACAACAAAACAATAAAAAATACTTAACACCAATCATCGACATCGATGTCACCTATGAATAGGCATCGGGACGTTTAGCCTTCCATTGGTCTATCCTAAGAAAATGCTTCAGCTCCCACATTGTAACCTTAGCCAAAACATCTTCGACTATTCACTACCACAACTCTCTTCTTCTCTTCTCACGTTAATGCTCTCTTCTCTCACTATTCATTGATGTGAGAAATTAAGTCTAAGGTTAACCTTACTATTCACCTCCAATCTTCTCTCTTTCACAAGACTGTATTGTCTTTTCTTTTATTTTTGCCGCCTACCTCTCCATTGTAGCTTGATGGGACAATTTGACTTCAGTGGTTTTAGTTCTCAGCTACTATACACACTAACCTTTTAATAACCCTTGCAGTTCTTGAAACACATTCCTCATCTGCGTGAAGCGCATACATTGTCTGCATTACGCAAGACGTCTACGTAAAACATAGACTGTGTTTTGGTCTCCACCTTTAGTCATTTTAGTGTTGTCGTTTTCTTCTTCAGTTGCTATTAATTTTTTCTTCATTTTTCCAACAAACACCTTTAATTCTCCTTCTTTGTAGTTTAATTTTTTTCTTCTTGTCTTTTTTTTTCTTAATCCATAAAGACAAGTGGAAATTAATCTTCAGAAAACAACCTAAATGTAGTGCTTTTGACTCACTTTAATTTCTTTGCTTCCAAATCGTACCTAAAATTATATATGAATTAAAGTGAGTATCTTAAGCATTTTCATATCATTAATCGCTAAGTGTTAATGATTAAATGTATAAAACATTAAACACATATCAATTTTGCCCACATTTAGTTGTTGGATGCCCTCAGGCAAAACATCTAGATTTAGCTCAAAGACCTAAAAATATTGACTCATTTCCTATATGTTCAAAGAATATAGAATCATAAGCAAAGATGAGTGAGTTTCAAAAATCATAGCAAGATTTCAATATTCTAAGCTTTTACTCATGGTTAATCAACATTCAATACCTTTAAAAACTATGAAACCTAATGGTAGACTCGAAAAATGTGTTTAACTAAAATATATTCACAGGTACACTCAACACCATTTATGATCATGACAATCCACAACTTTGCATATCATTTCATTTCTCTACCACTAATGTTCACATGCAAAATTATGGATCAAAGAACTTTTCAAGGTTGTAATGTGGGAAAAGGTAAGCTGAGATGTATTTGGCTCAAGTAGTAGGAAAATCATTAAGCTGGTGAAACAAAGCAACACTTATAAAAAATTGGGTACTGTCAGCTACAATGAATGCAACATTTAGATTTCACAACCCTATTCAACCCTCACACACCAACCACATGAAGCATATACCAATCCGAAAGAATCACTCATACAATTGATACCCACAATACATTGAAACGATAATAGTGAACCTTCCAAGCCAACATCTACCTCATATCCAATATACTCAAATAACCCATTCATCAAAACTTTAAGAGAATGCATTAATCATAAACAACTTTTCAACACTTATGCAATTGCTCCTAGATACATTTATTTAAGCATATATCTTTTTATTGTTTTTCTTTTTCTTGTTTTCTTTTATTGTGCTTTTCTCTTTTCTTTATTTCTTTTCTTAAACATTAAAAGAAACCACATTAACATGAGAATTTCAATGATAAGACATAACAAAACATCCCAACATTAATTATCCATAAATATGTACACCCCCAAACTTACACTTTTATACATCCACAAACTCAACAATCATAAATGTTCCACTAACTTTATGGCTTGGGTAGGATAAAGCATAAGATGTGGTTGATACAAAATGAAAGGTATAAAGCTCAAAGGGGCTTATCAAAAAGGAAAATCATATAATGGGTGAGCTATTTGGCTAATGTAGTTCGGAAAAGCAAAGAATGCCTAATCTTATCCATGTTAATGTATGTGATAAAAATGTTTTCTGGAATAGAAATTCAATGCAAAATCAGGATTATATATCATGAAGATCACACATTATTAAAAGATAATGAGACTGATATGAATGTGTCAGTTTAATAAGTCTCAAAATCTTACTAGCTTTGTCTACTACTAGTCACTATTCGTCTAAAGATAATGCACATCAATCAATCATAAGAGCGAAAGTACATGCCAAAGTTGCTACAAAATTATCTAGTCAATTTATTCTCTACTCATGATTAAATACTCCTAGAAGCAATAGAAAATGAGCAAATGTTTCTTTGTATGTTTTATTCTTTCTCTCATTTTGATTGAAAACTGAAAAACAAGAAAAAGAAAACTAACAAAGAACATACATACATATAAAAAGAAATGTGAAAATGTAAAGAAAAGAAATTTACTTCCCTTGGGTTGCCTCCCAAGAAGCACCTTTGTTTAGGGTCGCTAGCTCGACTCCTTCTTCCCCTTACGTGACAAAATTATGATCTTTAGGTATTATAGTTAGTGCCACTTCCATGCGAGGTTGTTCTGGATAGCGACTTAGTGGATCATCATACCCATTCAGCGTCTTCTTTATCATGAGATTCTCAATCTCAACTTAAGTTCATACACTCTGAAAATGTTTCAAATATCTCTTTTCCCTTTTCTTCTTCCTTTAATTCCTCTAACATGCTAGGTAAAGGTAAAGAGTTAGTCTCAACAATAATTTTGAAGTCAGTTTTTACCTCCGAGCTAAAAGATGTATCTTTCTCTACTTCGAGCTCCACTAAAGCTTCTTCGACACAAGCAATTCGTTAAGGGTTGACCTCGAAATTCTCAAGCTCCTCTTCACTTTGTAAAGTCTTCACTTTATAAAGTTTCCATGCTAATATCCATCAGGTACTCCACAAGTTGATATGATTGCGTCTCTTTGCTCTGTGATGCTAGACGGTTAATAGTTTCCATCAATTAATCCGCTTGGCTTGTCAAGTTCTAGATTCTAGAATTTGTTTCCTGCTGGAATTGCGATGTGTTAGCAACATACACATTAACTAATTCTTCCAAAGATTTTCTTGAGTCTCGATAGAAAGCTTCTGGTATGTACAGAAATTGTTGTGCTTCCTGCAAACTACCATGGAAGTAAGTTGGCTGATTATCCCATCCATAACAAAAGTTAGGTTAATTAGTCCAAATATTGTTATAGGATTAAGAATATGAATTAAAAAAAATTATTTCTATCCAATATCGAATTTTTCAATCGCAAACACGAAACAAAAAAATGAAAAGATCACAAAATAGTTGAAAAGAAATCAATTGCGAACAAATATTTACAAAACACCAATTAAAATCACAAACAAAAACTAAACACTACACTCCCCAACAACAGTGCCAAAATTGACCGATGGAGTGTTCAATTAGCTTATGAAATGAAATTAATTGATGTTTAGGTAATAGGGGTTTGTATTTAATAAGAAATAAAATAAAATAAACCTAATGAAAACAAATTAAAGAAAACATGTGGAAAATGATAAAATTGGGGAATTTGGTAGGGGTCCAGTTCTTTGGTTCAATCTCGGCCTACACCCTAATTAAGCATAATTTATTGACTTGTTGTTCTTTTATCTAGCAATTATCGATCATAGATTAACAACAAACTCTATTAATCCTAGTTTTTTCTTAGATCTTAGTTAATCACGAAGCACTCGTTAATTACCCTGGCCATTAGGAAACTTAGAATATGCTCTCTAAGTTTATCTGGACAACTATAATATGAATTAGAAAAATAGACCAATATAGGCAATAATCACACAAGCTCAGCTTATTTAACCTATTTTATGTTATCTTTAATGATTCGAAACCATTAGTTGCTACACACGAATCAGGAATACAATAATTATGTATTGCATTTGATTATAGCAATGGGTTTTCATGAAAAAACGATTTAATAGAGCTTTAAAGTCATCATCATTCAAATACCCAATCAATTCATATAAGATAACATAATCAATTTCTAATTAGAGAAAGAAATAACAAAACAATAAAAAATACTTAAACTGGGTCTTCAACATCGATGTCTCCTCCGAACTAGCATCGGAATGTTTAGCCTTCTATAGGTCTATTGCAAGAAAATGCTTCAACCCTTATGTTGTAACCCTAGCCAAAACCCTTTCGGCTATTCACTGTCACAACTTTCTTCTTCTCTTCTCATGTGAATGCTCTCTTCTCTCGCTATTCATTGATGTGAATAATTAAGTTTAATGTCCACCCTTACTATTCGCCTCCACTCTTCTCTCTTTCACGCCTCTGTTTTGTCTCTTTTTTGTTTTTGCCACTTACCTCTCCACTTTAGCTTCATAGGACAATTTAACTCATATGATTTTCATTCCACAGCTACCGTATATGCTAACTTTTTAATAACCCTCGTAGCTCTTGAAATGCATTCCTCGTTTGGTTAAAATGCAGACTGTGTTTTTCTCTCCACCTTCTGTCGTTTTGGTGCTGCATTTCTCTTCATAAGATGTTGCTTTCTTCTTTAGTTGCTATTGATTTTTTCTTCATTTTTCCAGTAAGCACTTTAATTCTCCTTCTTGTATTTTGATTTTTTTCTTCTTGTCTTTTAATTTTCTTTTTCTTGCTCCGTGGAGACAAGTGAAAATTAATCTTTGTAAAATGGCCCAAATGTAGTGCTTTTGACTCACTTTAATTTCTTTTCTTCCAAATTGTACCTAAAATCATATATGAATTAAAGTGAGTATCTTAAGCATTTTCATATCATTAATCGCTAAGTGCAAATGATTAAATGTATCAACAATTAAACATATATCTTGTGTCTTGTACAACAAGCAACATAACTCTCCTTCGGTAACTGTCATTGCACCTTTGGATAGTTTCACTTCCTATCCCCAAAACTGTGTTGAAAGCCTTCTTGATCTAACACATTCACTGATAATAGATTTAGTTTTAGATATGGGATGTTTCGTACATTTCTTAAGGTTTGTAAGCATCATACGTTTGTTTTAAATTCGGATATCATCCATACTACTTATTTTGACAAAACTTTGATTTCCCATCTTTACACTCCCAAAATCTCAGCTCTTGTAGTTTGAGAAGTGCTCTACCTTTGGAAAATAATGATAGGATGCTCCCTTATCAATCAGCCATTCAGAACCAAAATTGTTGACATGAAAGCAATAACTAGTTATATAAACTAGTGGCACCTAATAATCCGTGCTTGAAGCAGTTGCAACTATACTCTTCATCATCATCATCCTGAGGGACTTCCTTTTTCTGATCTTTCTTCCACTTATAGCAAAAATTTTTAATGTGCCCTGATTATTGCAATATTGGAAGATCTTTATGTTTTGTCACCTTTGGACTTTGAACTACTTTTAGGCTTTCCATGACCATTGGGACCCCTACTCTTACTACTTCCCCTGCTTTTGGTGGCAAAAGCCTACACATTGTTGTCTCCAATCTCTTGTCTTGTAATTTCTTTATTAAACATACTCTTTTTGATTTCATCCAAAGAAAGGACACCTTAATTAGGAGTCAAGTTACTAATCATCACCACTAACTTTTCCCAACATTCCGATAAAGAAATTAATAGGAGCAGAGATTAAAGCTCATCATAAAAAATGATCTTTATTGTTGTAAGTTTGTTGATTATGTCTTAGACATCATTTAGATGTTCTTAAACTAATTTCCTATCCTTTAACTCCAAATTGAGAATCCACTTAATTAGAGAGGCCTTTCTTATAAGTAGTCTTCCTTTCATATAGACCTTCTAGCTTCTTCCATAGTTCAAAAGGATCAATTTCTTAAAACATATGATTGAATATGCTAATATCAATCGATTGTCTGATAGTGCCCAAAGTTCTATACTTCATCTTTTCCTATTTTTTGCTTAACATCTTTTCAAGTTTTGAAGGAACATTATATAGCACCTCACTCCCATCCAATAGGTTCCCATAGGCCCTTCGGACGTACGGGCACATGTTTGGTGAAAATGGCGTGCTAACTATATCACTTTCACATATTTCATGGCATCATAATTAAAAACATAAATAACGCAATGTCTAAAATTCAAAATTTCCTAATTTCATTTTATAAACCATGATTTACAATTTAACATTATACACATCATCTATGTTTATCCAATATCGACCTATCTGAGTCCGCAGCTCTGTCTATAAAGTATGCTACATATGTGAGGATTTAACAAAACTAAGACTAAATGCTTCAGTCCCAGCTGACCGACCTTTGAGCCATGTCTTCTATCCAAAAGCTATTATTTCTTCTAAGCTGTATTAGAAGCTAATTCATTACCCTCTCAAACCTGAAATGTTAACATTACAATTTTGGTGAGTTTTGCAAACTCAGTTGAGTAACCATCCTCAGTGGTTCACTCTTTGTCATGTAACAAAACATTTCAAGTTATCACATTATTCACATCATTGCATTTATCATCATGTAATTTCACTTAATGCTTTGTCCACAATTGTCACATTTCAATTCAATACAATCCAACATTGCATTGAAATCATGTAAAACATACTCATCGATAAGCTTTCAAATATTTCATTTAATTAATTTAGCCATACTAGGTAATCATTTAACTCATATATATCATCTATATATGCAATGTTTATGAGACTGACATTCGTTTGTTACTTTGATGTAACCGAGTGCCTTTTTCACTGTCCTGTATCTGTTGTGGATAACGGGCTCATTAATACTATCCCTTATCTATTGGAGATGCAGGACTCGTTTTACATATTGAGCTAGAGGCTATTACCACAGAAATTTGAGCTTTTAGCTCTTTTTCACTGGCAACTCCAGTCACAATTGCCTTTATATTTCATGCATTCATGGAATGAAATGTTACACATATTCACTCAATATATTTAGTCCTTCACATTCGTTTTCATTTTCCAATTCACATACATCATCAACTTTTTAGTTCGGTATCCAATATATAAGTTGAGACTACATTTATTCAATCATATACATTTTAGGAACACTTCCGGACATTTAGTGTCTGGAATCTAGTACAACATATCACATAACAATTCACTACAGAATATCATAAACAATCAAAAAATCAAAGGTGAGACCATCTTAGGTTACTCACAGTAGCTCCCTTTTGCTTATTGCCTTGAGCTCCCTTTAATGTCTAGAAGCGGTCGCTCAATGCGCTCTTCTATATGAAATCATATACTTTTTCACATTTAGATGTATAATCAAACATAAGCATATTTATATATGTGTCCTATATTATGCATGTTCTGTGACGAATTCTCGGGTATGTTTCCTTAATACACTTTCTAATCAATTTACAGCACCATCCAATCATTCTTTAATCCATAATACATGTTACTCACTGTAATCCCTTCATTCAACATCTACACAATTCATTTAAAAACTCATATAAACCTAAATACCTCGTATGTAAACAACTTTAAACTCTTTAGCAAAATTTCCAAAAGTTGAGAGAGGATAAGATTTGGAGGAGAAAAGCAAGGATAGAGAGAATAACAAACAACAAATGGGCTGAAGTGAGGTGTAACGTTGATGTGAAAATCACGCATATATGCCAACTACCCAAGAATGGACAAGCATGGTGTTTTGGTGATGGATAAGCAAAGAGAAAGGTGGTGTTTTCAGTGGAATGCATAAACTTCCCTCTGTAGAAATGTAATTCCTAAGTAACTAGGTGGCTCAATTATACAATGCCATATGTCATCTTTGTATGTATAACATGTGTCCTCCATTCAAACTACCAAATGTCATACTCCCATTTGACTCTTATTTCAACATTTTTCCTAGTTTAAAAATACCTCAAATTTTTATAAATTTCCGAAATATCACCAAAAATGAAAAATCAATAATTACACTCATTAATTCCATTTTCATAAGGATCAATGTACCCAGGGCTCATTTTACCCTTCTTACCAAATCTCAATACTCCTCGCCAAGGCAAGACTCTCAAAAATACTTTATCCCTTACACTGTATTCTAGATGCATTTTGTGCTGGTTCACATAACTCTTATGTCTTTATTGAGCTGCTTTTATTTGAATTCAGATCAGTTTCACCTTATCCACAATATCTTGTATCAACTCTAGGCCTTCTACCATTTTTAAACCTTCTTCATCCCAATATAGAGGCGATCAACATTTTTTGCCATACAATGCCTTATAAGGTGTCGTTCCAATACTACTGTGGTAGTAATTATTGTAAGCAAATTCAACCAAGGCTATATACTAATCTCATGCTCCTTAGAACTCCAATACGCATGGTCTAACAATATCCTTAATAACTTTAACTGTTCTCTCACTTTGTCCATCAATTTAAGGATGAAATGTGGTACTGAAGTTCAACTTCGTACCCATAGCCAACTGTAGACTTTTCCAAAACCTTGAAGTAAATCTGAGATCCCTGCCCGATATTATAGATACCAGAATCCCATGCAGTCTAACTAATTCATTCATGTAATTCTTTTCCAATTGATCTAGTGAGTTATTCTCTCTCATTGATAAGAAATGGACCGACTTAGTCAATCAATTTACTACAACCCATATAACATCAATTTTTCTCAATTTTTTAGGCAATCCCATAATGGAATCCATTATGATTCATTCCCATTTCTACTCCAGAATAGGTAATAAATGAAGCTTCCTAACTAGAGCCTGATGTTTTGCGTTAATCTGATGGCAAGTTAAACCTTTAAGTAGATAGTCAGCTACTTGCTTCTTCATCCCTAGCCACAAAAAATGTTTCTTTATCATATTATACATCTTGGTAATACCAGTATGCATATCATAAGCTACTACCTGTGCTTCCTCAAGAATTTCTATCTTTAGCTTATCAATGTCAGGTACACAAAACCTCTACTTTAACCACAAAGTCTCATCTCTCAATTCAAATTTAGAATTTGGATTCACCTTAATCTTCTCAATCAGCTTCACCATTTTAGGATCTTGACTCTGAACATTTCGAATCCTATCATGTAACATTGGCCTTAACTTTAGTGTGGCTATCAATTCTACATTATGCTCTAAATTCAACTCCACATTTAATACTTTCAATTGAACTAGGCTCGGTAACTTTAATAACTGAATCTAAGCTACATTGCTATTTGACTTCCTACTCTATACATCTGTCGCTATATTAGCTTTCCCTGGATGATACTCAATGGTACAGTCATAATCGTTTAACAATTCAATCCATCTCCTTTGTCTCATGTTCAACTCCTTTTGACTCAATAAATACCTCAAACTCTTCTGATTAGTGTATATCTGGAATGTCTCTCCATATAAATAATATCTTCATATCTTTAGAGTAAAGACTACTGCTACAAGCTCTAAATCATATATCGGATAGTTTATCTCATGAGACCTTAATTATCTCGATGCATAGGCTATCACCTTGCCATATTGCATCAACACACATCTTAATCCTTGATGCAAAGCATCATTGTATACTAGATATCTAACAATTCCTGATGGAATAGTTAATAACGACGTTGTAGTCAACTAGTGTTTCAATTCCTTAAAAATTCTCTGACATTTGTCACTCCATTTTAAGACCATATCCTTCCTCAAAAGTTTAGTCAGGGGGGTTGAGATCAATAAGAACCCCTCGACAAACCTTTGGTAATATCCAGTAACTCCTACAACTGAGCCTTCAACTCCTTCAACTCTATAGGTGTCATCCTATAAGGAGGAATAGATATAAGAGTAGCACCTAGAACCAGATCAATCGTGAACTCTGTTTCTTGATCTATCTAGAGGTAAGCCAGGTAACTCAGTGGGAAATACATCCAAGAATTCCCTAACCACAGGAATGTCTCATAGATTCTGCTCAGTTTGGGTATCAATGATGTGGGCCAAATAAGTCTCACATCTGCCTTGCATCATCCTCAAGGCACTCATAATGAAATAAGCCTGGCTAGCACTACTTGGCTAATACCACTAAACACTACTCTCTGCTGAGTAGGAGATTCAAACATTACCTCCTTTGTATAGCAATTCATGATGGCCCTATGAGCAGTGAGTCAATTCATGCCTAGCATAACATCAATTTCCTTCAACTGTAATATAATCAAGCCTGCCTCAAATCTGCTTGATCAATTCGAATCAAACACCTTTTATAGACTTCCTCTATCATAGTGGTACTACCTATCAGTTTCCTCACCTCTAATCCATATCTCAATAGCTCTCTATCACAATGCAACCTAGACTCATATACAATGCGATAAAGGAAAGCGTAGATCTAGGATCTAGCAATGCAAAAGCCTCAAATGTAAATATAACTAACAGACCTACAATGGCATCTGGAGAATCTTGAGCCTCTTGTCTAGTGACTACAGTTGATTGATTCGCACCTCATTCCTACCAGTATCACTTCCAAAACTCAATCTGCCTCTGTCATAGTCTCTCTGTCCAGACCCATTGGCTCAACTCTGCTGAATCGTAGTTTCGGTTGTCACACTTCCTCTCCTACCAATCTGTGCTCAAGATACAATAGAACAATCCTTGATCTAATGATCTAATGAGTCGCATCGAAGGCAGCCTCATGTCAAGTTCTAGCAATCAACACCATGCCTCTTCCGACAGTGCTCACAATTCGACGATTAACCCAATACTGCTCCTCTTCCACTACCAGACTGAGCAAAACTACCCTTCTATCTAAACCCCGACTATCTTGATCCAGTTGGTTGCCTGAACGCTTGGTTCTGACGCTTACTGAACCTTCTGCCAGAACCGCCCTGAGATCCACTAGGTGTCTTTTGTCTCGACTTTGGTCTATGTTCTGACTGACTATCCTTCAACAGTTGCTCAATGCAGATCGAAGCAACTCGTAGTTTCGTAAAACCACCCAGGTTACCAAAAGGCTAACCTTGTCCAGATCTCCATGTTTAGCCTGTCTTCAAATCTCCTGCATTTATCTTCCTCAGTAGGAATCAAAGCAGTATCATATCCCAACAGCTCATTGAACTTAATCTTATACTTGGCTAATGATAAACTACCTTACTTTAAGTCTAGAAATTCCTTCATCTTTATGTCCATGTAGATCTTGGGTATGTAATTATCTTTGAAGACCCTCAGCAAGTCTTCCCATTGCAAATTACAAAGCCTGATCGTATTACTTGAAACGGTTTTCCACCATTGGTAAACTAGGCCTTATAATAAAGAGACAGTATAATTGAACCTCTCATCTCGCTCGCAATCTATCTGATAAAAAATCCTCTTTGTTCTCTCCAACCATCCTTCGATCTCTGCAGGGTCTGCACTTCCATAAAAATCCACAGCCCCCTACTTTTGTAGCTTGTCATACTTCTTTTCCCTTCTCTTGGGAATTCGGGGAGGCATTCCCTTAATTCGAGACACAGACGACTCTCTACTGGCTCCTACTGATCTTAGGTCAGCTATTTGTTCCACTTGATCACCTACGGAGGATGACTTATAATAAACAATAAATTAAATCACTATCCGCAATTCTCACAATATTTCTTGCCTAACATTCCTATATATCCTTATGGATACCAGCCAAGCTCTGATACTAACTTAACTGAGCACCCCAATCTCGTCTGACACGTGTCTGTATGCCCTTCGGACGTGCGTGCACATGTCCGGCAGGGCAGCTAACTATATCACTTTCATATATCTCATGGCATCATAATTAAAACCATAAGTATCATAATGTCTAAAATTCAAAATTTCCTCATTTCATTTCATAGACCATGATTTACAATGTAACATTATACACGTCATCCATGTTTCTCCAATATCGACCTATCAGAGTCCATAACTTTGTCTACATAATATGCTACATATATAAGGATTTGGCAAAATTAAGACTAAATCCTTCAATCCTAGCCAACCAACCTTTAAGCCATGTCTTCTATTAAAAAGCTGTACAAATTTCTTCTAAGTTGTCTTAGAAGTTAAGTCATCACCCTCTTGAACCTGAAATGTCAACGTTGCAATTTCAGTAAGTTTTGGGAACTCAATTGAGTAACCATCCTCGATGGTTCACTCTTGTCATGTAACATAATATTTCATGTTATCATATTATTCACATAATTGCATTTGTCATCATATACACTTAAAATTTGTTCACAATTGCCATATTTCAATTCAATACAATTCAAAATTGTATTACAATCATGCAAAACATACTCATCGATAAGCTTTCACATGTTTCATTTAATTAATTCAACCATACAAGGTAGTCATTCAATTCATATATATCATGTATGTATGCAATGTTTATTAGGCTCACATCCGTTTGTCACTTAGTTATGACCAAGTGCCTTTTTCACTGTCTTGTATCTGTTGTAGATACCGGGCTTATTAATACTATCCCTTATTCATTGATGATACAAGGCTCATTTTACACATTATGCTAGAGGCTTTTACTACAGATATTTAAGTTTAAGCTCTTTTTCAGTGGCAACTCTGGTTACAACTACCTTTATATTTCATGCATTCATGAAATTAAATGCAAAACACATATTCAATATATTCAGTCCATCATATTCGCTTTCACTTTCCAATTCACATTCATCATCAGACTTTTAGTCTGGTATCCAATATATAAGTTGAGAATAGAATTATTTAATCACATTCACATTCAAAGAACACTTTCGGACATTTAGTTTCTAGAATCCAGTATAACATATCACATAAAAATTCAATATAGAACATCACAAATAATGAAACAATCAAGGTGAGACCATTTTAGGTTACTCACAGTTGCTCCTTTTTTCTTATTGCCTTGAAGTCCCGGCAATGTCTAGAAGTGATCGCTTAGTGTGCTCTTTTATATGAAATCACATACATTTTCACATTCAGATGTATAATCAAACATAGGCACATTTATATATATGTCATGTATTATGCATGTTCAATGACAAATTCTCAGTTATATTTCCTTAATACACTTTATAATCAATTTACAACACCATCCAATCATTCTTTAATCCATAATATGCTTTACTTAATCCTTTCACTCAAGATCAATAAAATTCATTTAAGAACTCATGTAAACTTAAATGCCTCATATACAAACATCCTAGCCTTGATTAGCCCAATAATCACTTAAAAACTCACCCTTTGAAATTCTAGACAGATCACGATCGTGCTTGTCACACTTTTTTAGCAAAGGTCGTGATCGTGCCCTACTATGTTTGTTTTTCTTCTTCTTCTTTTCTTTTTTCCGAAACCAACACTCATTTTAACACCAAGTTCACTCCCATTTTCTAGCATTCTTAACCCCACACACAACATCATTCCATACTAGTTCAATTACCAATTTGGTTTCATTTAATTATCAAACTCTAATCAATTGATTAAGCATCTTTAATGCATAATCTCATTCATGAAATCTATAGCATCACATTCATATATTCTTCCTTTACCAGTTTTTTGCAAAATCTCTACTTCATTAATACCTTCATCTAACTCCAAGTATCACTTTAATTCATCTCATTTTAAGACATCAAAATACACTCTTTTTCTTAACTCCATACTCATTTTAACTCATCTCTATAACACCCAAAGCAAGCCACGTGAATTCAAAGAAAGCAGAGTAGAAAAACATCTATTCACTAATCATTTCTACACTTCTTTCTACACCATTCTCCTATATTTTATCATAAAAAATGTGTCTTCCTTAACAACTCATGCATGCATCAAGCCATAATTTCTTTGTGAATACCACCCACGTTAACACAAACAAAACTCAATTCCTTGCTCATTATCCTCAAACTCAATTTACTCATCATCTTAGTTTCATTTAACACTACCCATGAAGATTAAAGCATCACTTACTTGAATAACAACTTCAAACTCTTCAGAAAAATTTCCAGAAGTTGAGAGAGGATGAGATTCAGTGGAGAAAAGCAAGGATAGAGAGAATTGAAAACAACAAATGGGCTAAAGTGAGCTGTAACGTTGATGTGAAAATCAAGAATATAATCCAAATACCCAAGAATGGACAAGCATGGTGTTTCGATGATGGATGAGCAAGGAGGAAGGTGATGTTTATGGTGGAATGCATAAATTTCCCTCTATAGAAACATAATTCCTAAGTGACTAGGTAGCTCCATTATACAATGCCACATGTCACCATTGCATGTGTGACATGTGTCCTCCATTTAAATTACCAAATGTCACACTCCCATTTGACTCTTATTTCTACATTTTTTGTAGTCTAAAGATATCCCAAATTTTCATAAATTTCTGAAATATCACCAAAAGTGGTAAATCAATAATTACACTCACTAATTCCATTTTCAAGACAAATAATCCACAATTTACATTTTAATTGCATTAAAATCAATTATACCCGGAAAATATCAATGAATGCATATACAATTATTTTAATGAGTGGAAACATTAACGTTCATATGTATGTGTATGTCATATGATGCATGAAATGCACTTCTAAATTCTCAATAATGTCTCGTGTATGGTATCCTAGGGTCTAAACCTTATCGTAGGATAATGGGATGTTACACATTATCCTTCATGCCTCTGTCCACATTAATAAGATCAAAGAGATCCTTGTATATAGAAGGTCCTCAATCAGAGCCTCTATATTGAATAATTTGATAATGTTAACTTAAGCATATAGCTATTTCTATCTTCCATTACGATAATTCTGATACCCCTTATTAGGAGACAAATGCATAACTCTCTAAAACATCACTCAAATATTAATAATAAGAAACTGAAATTAATAAACAAACCTTTAAACCAATCCCAGAAACAATAAAACAAGGATGGTAATCTAACCCTCTTTACCCTCTCACTATTTTTCCTCACTTTTGGATATTGTGGCTGCACTTTCTATCTCTTGTGTGGGGTAAGGCTCAAATGGGCTATTTATAGGCACCTCTAGTTTGATATCTAAGTCAGAATCTTAACTAAACTCAAGTAGGTAGATCACATCTTATCCTAATCAGATTATATCACATTATCCAATAAGATGTCATCCTCTTCTAAATAGAACTCCATCTAATAGGTTTTATCTACATCATAACTAATAAGATAAGACATTACATCTATCTAGGAATTATACATTCATATCCACGAAGATCTTTACTATCTTCAGATGAGCCTACCATATGATCTTTATATTTTCGAGCTGATATCTATCTACTGTGATCTTATCCACTACATTATCCAAGATCTCAAAAAAAGGCTAAACACTTAACAATTACGAGATAAGGATCCATCCTTTTATCTCATTTTTTGTATTTAAATTTGACATAGCTCAAAACATATATATATATATATATAGGAAAGAAAAGTTGATCTTCTATTTCATGTACAGTGTATATATTTTCAACATTACATGAAATAGAAGATTAACTTTTCCTCCTAATTCTCTTCATATCCATTATGTAGAGGGAAGTTGTATTAATAATACCAATAGAGCTTCATCAAATATTGGTTCTGGATCTATTGGACAACTATCCCCAATTTGGATTAATTACAAAGACTATTGGGTTCTAACAAAAATAAATAAGTTTACTCATACCAAATTAAATTTTCTTGTAGTTTTCCCTTGAATAAGTAAAGTGTGAATTTTTGCAAAACATTATTATAAGGTTCTTGGTAAAATTTAATTGAAGTGGTCATTAACTAGATATCCTAGCTATCTTGAGCTTTGATTTCTTCAAAACGATATTAAGTTAAATTTTCCTTTTGATGTCCTACGAATACAAACAATTGTACTTATACAACAGATATTCAAGTCAAAATCAATAATGCATGCATGTTCTGTAGGAATATCCAAATTAGTGGCCAATTAGATGTGTGGAAAAAGCCACACCTTGAAACATAAAGTCAAACCTCTAGGATTATTGCCACCCTTTGCGATACAAAGCACAAGTAGCTAGGAAAGGAGCACGTGGGGAAGAAAGCCATCCGGCGAATCGTTCTAGAAGAGAACATTCAAAGATTTTCAAATAGAGTTGTAGAGGAGCTTGTTCATGAAGATGCTAAGTAATTGTCAAATGGGAGGATGATAAGATGGACATTTTAACCCGACTTTGATCAAATCTTAACAAGTACCCAATATTTAATTGATTTGTACTGTTAGCACAACATGGTATTTAACAGATTATCTTATAACATAATTATTTCAATGATCTTGGCATATGAATAACGGTGCTAATGTGTTTGGCTCTCACTGCAGTGCAAACGAAGACCAGTGTTTAGAACAACAACAATATTCAGTGGGAATCTCGATGATCCGCAGAGTCGGGTCCAAAACCATTACCATAATAAAGAAGGGACGGTTGATAAAGAGGGCAGAGTTCATGGAGTCCGATTACCTTAAAAGCTTAACTGTACAATACTGATGAAAATTTTGGTATACCACTAATACGCAGCTTAAGTTTGTAAAATACCAAAGCAACCATTTTGTATACTTGCATCCTTCTTGATTTCCATTCCACTGTTTCGCAGCTTCAACTCTTATTTAGTAATTCTAAAGGTTTGGATAAGCAATGTTGGCATTAAAAATATTTTTAGTTTACATAAGTTAATGTCAAAATTGACTCCAAAATTTTTAAAACTAACAAGCCATTATATTGATAATTCAAAGTATTAGTATCTAGTTAGACATATCACATCACTTGTAAAATAATTGTTAAAATAAAAATTTATAAACCTCACCACATATTTATTACCTTCAAATTTTAAAAGTAAATTTTATCAAATGATGTTGATATAATTTTGGAACTGAGTTTTATTGTTTCAATTTATTATCAACAGTAGACGCTAATGATTTAAGTCCTAATTGGATTTATTTTTGACTTTAAAATGAATAATACAAAGTTATGATTTTTGGCAATGACTTTGAAAAGGTTAATAAAATCTGAACACTAATCGGTTGTTTATGCCTGTAAAGAGATGGTCAATGCCAATTCAAGGGATTTTCTCTATACTGTTAAGTATTGCTGGGTCAGTAGATGATGATCAATTTCCATGGTTGTTAGGCATTGCCGTAAGTCCGTGACAGTCAGTCTCTTCCTAACATCTCGTGACTCTGATGCTCAATTATGTTCACCAACCATTAAATTAATGATGACGTAATTAGAGTGCTGTAATTAGCATAAGTTACATCATCGAAAGAATTCTTTCTCATTGAACGTCTTCTATTATGCTTACTCTTCCAATTATTGGAATATATGAGTAGTAAGTGAAAAGGAAGCTATGCTTGATCTTTTTGTCTCTTTGTTTCTTCTCCAATAAAGTTTTTGTATATTTTCACCCATATAATGTCAACATGAGGAAAAATCCATCCATATATTTCAAGAAAAAAAAGGTTAGCCACTTTATTTGATCATTTTTTCAATAACAAGCTGCCATGGAGTAACAACCACTTAATTTAGAGCAAGGCATAACGGGCTGTACCTTAAGGTGTTTAATTGGTCAAATTTGAACAAAGGAAAGGGACATTGTGAATGGAGACTTTTCTGGACATTGTAATTTTCCTAAGAAACAAGAATAATTACTGGAATTTAGTTCTCTAAAGCTTTATAAGTCATAAACAGCGACTAGATGAATTCAACATGCAGCTTAGGCATTGTTTACGGCTATAATTTCCAATTGTGTTGGAGAAACTAAATAGTCAAAACGGAGAATAATAAAAGCTAAAATAAGTTCGGCCTTGAAGATTGTCCTTTTCTCACTTGTCAAGTTTATAAATTAAAAGTTTAGAAAGAAAAACTTTAAACCTGATTTAAGTTTCATTATTTGAGGACAATGTTTGATATTACTGTAATGGAAATATATAATTGAATTATATAGCTTTTTAAGTTGAGGTAGTATTAGTGACGTAAATATAAAATATTATCATTTTTTGTTAAGCTTGTGTGTGTATGAATGTGCGTGTGTGTTATTTTTAATTTTTAAGGTGTGTGTTATTTTTAATTTTTAAGGTAGAATTTGCTGTATAAATATCTTAGTGCAATTTAACGTAAGTATCCTAAATTATCTTGAAAATTTTTGAATAGTTAATGTAATGACTATCATATTAACTTTCTAGCTAGTTACATGTAGGATAAATATTGCAGATATTCATAATATTTATGAAAATCGTAAATTTTAACACGAAATTCTTTTTAAAATAGAGCACAAACTCTAAATTTACTTCAATAACGATAAATTATCAAACTTATCCATTATTTTTTAATTACTTTAGGGATAAATTTTAATGATAAAGAGACGAGTTTTTATAATAAAAATATATTTTCAATTTAGATTAATGTCTATAACTTCGATCTATTCAAAATTTCCGTTAATTATGATGACTATGATAAAATTTAAAACATATAAAAAATTATATCAAGCTAAAAGAGATACATAATAATATATCACCTTCATTATGGCGTAAAAATAAAATAAAATAAAATTATCTAAACTCTCTCTTTTATCTCAAGATAATTGCCTGTATTTTAAATTTATAATACATAATGTATCAAGTCATACAAACTAAACTATATTTTGAATATTAAAGATTATTAATATTATTGAAATAAAATTATATGGTTATTAACTTTACTTTCTCCAAAAAAAAAAAAAGAAGAAAAGTTTGGAAGCCAAAAAATGTTATCTGCAATCTTATGTTTTCAGGTATAACTTACTCATCATATCGATGTCACTTAATAAATAGTTCGTTTGAAACCAATATGATGTTTCAATTGTTTTATAATCTTAAATTTATATATTTCTCCAAATCTTTCTTTTCAATTCGAACTACTCTTTAGAAGTCAGAGAGCTAGTTGACACGCATGTGATTCTATATCTTAGGTTGTATCCTTCGCCGGAAGTTACTGCCACACCTGCCCAAGATTCGAGGAAGAATTTTCATTAACTGACAAAGTTTCTGATATTTTTCATACCAAAAGAAAGTCTAGTAATTTAACCAAACATGGGAATATCTCTCGGTTCCTTTAACCAAGTAGACTTTATCGGCAGTAACATAGATATGTTACATATCCCTAGTCAACGAACTACTGTCGCATTAATTCTGAAACTAATCTAAGAAGTCGTAGATTACAATCGAGAATGGTAAAATTTTGATGGGTTATTTCATTGGTTTCGACTTCTTTCGGCAATCATAGTACGTTGGACAATCCTATCGTTTCGGTACTAGCAACTTGTCGAAACATGTGGCCCGGCCTGCCGCGGGAAGCTCTGAATTTTGTAAACAAAACAAGCTTCTACTATAAAGCAAAACCAGTTTAGTGTGGAGAACAGTCACAAAGATGGCATCAAGTACAGGAAACGAGATTCATAAATTGACATTTTGGTTTCAAAGCGTGTCAATTATACAATAATAAATTCATTCTGCGGTGGATGAGTCACATCCAGTACAGGGTAAAAATCGCTAAGATTGATAATAATCATGATTTGTGGTTACTTATCAAAGAAATTGAGCAATGGTATCCTACATTAGTTCCAAGGGTGATTTTGACATAATTGAATATCCCGAGTAGTGCGCACAAAAGAGGTTCCGCGATGTATGAACAAAAGAAAAATGAACAAATAATGACAACGGTTTTAGTTGAAATTGGCCAAACTGACGTTGATTTCAAACAAATCTTCGGTGGAGCCCTCGGTGGCTTCCAGAGTTGCCCCGTGATCACAACTCACAAGCGACTTTACTAAGATCGGGCCAGAAGTTAGAAGGTCTCTTCCCTATTGGGCAATTGGAATGACGAAAGTGAAAAAGAAATAAAGTTCAAAGATAATATAATTTAAATTAAGAGAAACAAAATTTCAATTAATTTGTCTGATGTGGTGAAACAAAAATAGAATGAAAGCGATAGGAAGTACCCTTCAATCTTGCAACTTATGTGTAAAGTAATCTTTAACAAACAAAAAAAATTCTTAGTTATTTTAATCACAAGATTAATACACATTTTCAGTTAAAGCACTTATTACGTCCATATTAACAAAAATGATATCAATTACTTTACTATTGGGTCTCCTTTTTCTTGTGACGGTATAAATTTGTGCGGGTTATGCTAAATTATTATCTCCATTTCAAGGACTTCCTCTTTCAAGTTGCCAAGTAAATGAAAGGTAAAAATTTGCTCCCTTCTTTATAAAATTACTATTGTGATTCTTGAATTAGATTAGACTACCAAAAGAGGTAGTACGTCATGTAATTGATGATAATCTAGAGTATTAAGCTTTATGTTGAAATATGACCATGTAAGTTAACGAATTTTGAA
>JAOSBO010000210.1:36241092-36253717 GCA_027563915.1 Erythroxylum rotundifolium
TGATTTTAGTTTAGATTACGAGGTGCAATCTTTTTTCCTTATTTCTTTAGTTTGGAAATACTTTAAATTCCTGGCATGCTCGCAAACTGAACAAAGGTCTACGTGTTGTCCTTTAGTCAAAATAAAGGCAAACAGTTTTCTTAATTTCTTCAGTCATTCAATTTAATACGTCATGTAACTCGATCTTTTTTCAATCTTGGTTTTTCGGTCCATACGCCATAATTCTTTGCTGGGATAGATTCTTGAAATATAATAGATAGAGCTTATAGTTCTGAAACAGGTACATGCATTTCGTTTCACGGTGGAAGCGCATATGAACTTCCAGTATGCACAATGACTATACTTTCTTTCTTTTGTTTTTTGTGTTATATCATAAAACATGTTGATGTTTTTGCTCGAAAATACATTGATGCTTCTTTGGTTTATTAAAAATTAAGATGCCCTTTCGTTCCGTTTCTTTTTTTTTTAGTTTTCATTTTCCAATTTTTCTTTCACATAAAAAAATTGTTTAGTTATTGACATAAATGCAGTTATATTTTTATGATTGATAATAATTAGATATTAGATAAACTTAAAGATAAATTCTTTAATTAAATAAATTTATTTAAATCTCTTATATAATATTTATTAACAAATTATTAATAAAATTTATTTTTAAATAAATAATTTAAAACTTAACTTTTATTTATAAATTAATATTTTTATCAAATCAAAATTTATTTGAACTATAAAATTTTAACATATTTTAAATTGAATTATATTTATTAGTAATTATTATATTTAGTTGATTTAACAAAAAATTAAGTAAAATTATTGAGCAAAATTAAAATATTCATAATTAATAATAATAATTAATTAAACATATAATATTAAATTAAATTATTCCTAATTCTTATTAAAATTAATATATTAAATAATTAATATATATTTAGCCGATAATAAATCAAATTATGAAAAAAAGAACAAAAAACTACTTTTTATGGTTTTCATAAATTTTTGAAAAGTAGAAGAAATAAAAAAACTTAAACAAACAAATATTTTTATTGAATTTAAAAAAAAATAAAAACCAAAGATAGAAATGAAAGCAAACAAGCCTTAATAAGTAATCTTGATATTTCACGTAATGAAGCTTAAACTAAACTAGAATTTATGCTTGGAACTTACTTATGCATTTGGATCCCGTGCACAAATCTGAAATCTCAAATTGCTAATCTCAACGAAAGGTTTATCTCATCATGACACTACCACCTCTTACTTAGGCATGTCAATGGGCCAGGCCTGCCCTCGGTCATGGTAGTCAGCGGGCCAATCCGTGGTGCACATCGGTCGAGATGGGCCAGCTCGCGGCTTGATTTTTTAAGAAAAAAGCTTTAAAACGACTTTGTTTTGGACAAAATGGACGAGCCACGGGCTACGCGGGCCAACCATGGCAACCCAATAGACTAGGTTGTTTTTGCCATCCCTACTCTTAATCCCATTTCTTTCACAAAAGCCATGAATTATGTACAATTGCAAGATGTAATGCATGAAGAAATCCCTACCTTAATTACTAATTATACTTAGGATTTAATCAAGATCATTCATAATATTTTATAGGCCCGTGACAAAGTATAAAGAACGGAATCTGCAATATACAAACATGTAAACTTCAAAAGCACATTTTTATTACTAAAATTTAATATTCATACATAAGTGACTCAAGTCATAAGTTCACATACTTAACAAATAGTAGCAACAACAACAAAACAATAGTAGCAGTAACCAAACATTAATATCATATTGTAAAACGCCAAGAAGATTGCACTAACATGCACACAGATGATCATAACAAATAATTTCTCTATACATTTTTAAATGTAAATCATTAGTAATAGTATTAAGATCAATATTGTCTAATATATTCTTCTTGATATATAAAATAACTAAACTATTCAACGTTTTTTGTGATATTGATGACTTTAAGTAGGCTTTCAATAATTTTAACTTTGAAAAACTTATCTCATTTGATACAACAATCTCAGATATAGTCAATGGAATTAGATAATCAATTGAAACATTTGGAGAGTAACCTGCATCTTTAAAAAATTTCAAGAAATTCAACTAATTCCATTAAATCATTTGGCGAAGTCATTTGCAACATTTATAATTTAGAAAAAATAATCTAAATCTATATCCAATACATTATCATGATAAAAAGTAGTTGTAAAATTAGTACAACATTCTCTTGGCTTATTATCATCTCAAATTAAATAAGAATCCAAAAATACTTTCAAATGTCATTAATCGTTCAAATATATTCTTCAATAAATCAATTGTCATATCCACAAACAACTAGAAAGTAACTAACTTTAAAGGAATTCTCAATTGATTTTATTTCTCCATCATTATTATTGTCATCAAATTGTCTTTTCCTAATAATACAACCTCTAGTTGAAAATATAAGCTCTACATTCATCCTATTTGTAAGACTTTTGACAATATCCATACTATAAGTAAACCATTTGTTTCTATATTTCTCAAAAAATACTGTCACACCTTTTAATTGCTTTTTGATAACATTAATGCATATAGATTTGGATTACAACTTTTTAGTCATCATGTTGATAACTAATTAGATTTTATACTAAATAACCATTCTAAGTAAAAGCTTAAAACTTTTAGGTATACTCACTAAATGTTCTGCTTCACTCTTGGACTTGGTATTATCACAAAATCTACATAATTCTATTAAAGCCAATATCATTTGAAGAGCTTGAAATCTAATAGCTTTAATAATTTTTATTCGACTCTCCCAACAAGTTTTAGACAAATTAAGATTTCGTGGTTAAGCCCTAAATATTATCAAGTAAAACTTACCTCCTTTAAGAGAACTTGAAAATAATGCATATTGCATTGCACAACTCCAAAAAAATGAAATAGCTTTAATTCATATCACTAAAATTAAAGTTAAGATTATGACAAGTGCATGACATTTATAACACTTTCGGCTTTATTTCAAGTAATTGCTTTCAAACCTCTTAGTATTTTCCCTTCATATTAGAACTATTATCATAACCTTGACATTAAGATTAAGAGACTTAAATGAATTTGATAATTCATTGAAAATTTCTAATCCAAATGTGTCATCTGCCTTCAGGAACGCTAAAAAGTACTCCTTTTTATTTTCATTTGAAATATATTAACAAATTCTTTTGTTCTTGATGACTCAAATATCATGTATCACTAAGAATATTAGAAATTTTTTTAACCTTTTTAATGATCCTTATGATAGAATTTCTAACACTATAGGCCAAAAAAGAAATCAACTCATTTTGAATGTTTTGACTAAGATACTGATGATGAATTTCATGATTTTGAATGTGTCTAACATGATTTTGCATTATTACATCAAATTCAACAATTACCTCAATCAATCCTAAAAAATTGCCATTACTATTTGCAGAGTTTCTCATTGGATCCTTGAAAAACCAAACTATATTTAGCAAGACGTTTCTTAACAAAAATTATTCTTGTCAAAACTTGTCTCCCATATTCTTTCTCCTTATAATTTCTTGTTGCAAATCTTTATCAATTATTTAATTGTTGCTTAATCTTACGATTAATTCATTCCAAGTCTTCATGTTAGTCATATTCTTAACATAATTCTCATGTTCTTTAAATCTCTCACTAAGATGTTTATGATCTATCAATCCATCATTTGCTAATGCACTTTGTTTGTTATTAGATTTGAACAACTTACAACAAAAACGATATACTTTATCTATTTGTTTAGAGTAAACCAACCATTTTCTTTATCTAATATCTCCATTACTCAATTTTTTAGAATAATAAGAATATGAAAAATTGTCGAGAGGTATTGTCTAAAGGAAACACAAGATTCAGCTCTCTTACAAGCCATTTTTTAAGTAAAATGACCCTTACTTTATTATTAAGATTATCCTAATTTCTAGAATCATAAATATCCAATATAAGCATTAGTTACTCATCTGCCCTTAAATTTTCTTAATTGGATGCATTTAGTACGTAATCATGCTCATTCAAATTACTAAAATCCTCATGAATATGACTATCATCACTTAGATTTTCTTTATGTTGTTCAAAATATCGTTCATCTAATTCCTCAGGATTCTCACTAGAAGAGCCTACTCTTTTGATAAATTTAATAATAGCTCCTTTTTAGGATTTTATTAATGGTTTTACTTGTTTTTCCTTTTTCACTTCCAGATAAATTCTTTTTAGGTAATGTCATATAAAACAATTATAACACACTTAGACGTGAAAAAGAACAAAAACACCTCTATAGAACTGGAAGAAGGTGACAGATTTAATAGAACAAAAATAGCTCAACCATATTTCACAAAGATATATGCATATAATTATATACCTGTGAAAGATGAAAACAACAAAGAGAAAATTTTAATATCCTATATAAAAATTAAAAAAGAGTAATTTACTACAACATCTATGAAATGAAAGAAATATAAATTACCATAATAAATTTTGATATGGAAAATTTAAAATTAGGAAACTTATTACAGATAAAAAAAGGTATTTTAAGAATAAATCATGAAGATTTAAACTAGATAATAATAGGATGATTAACCTTGTATAGACTGGACTGCATTAGTATAACATGTCTTATAACATCCATGTAATAATCAATATAATTAAATTTTGATAATACTGATAATTTAAAAATTGACATTTAAAATGAACTTTTGGCTTATTTTGTTACACTATTAGGTTAAGAATTCATATTATGCTAAAATAAATTTTCATATAAGTCTAATAATATTTAATTGAAATAAATAAAATTTATAGAGTTTATGATTTTTTAAATTATAATCATTAGGATCTTCTTCTCGTTTAATATGTACTAGGCTTAGGCTTATGGTCATGCCTAATGCGTGGATTAAGAAACTATATGCTATTTAATTAATATTCTATTTGAATTTATGTACTTCATTTCTCTTATTCAAAATGTTTGTTATTTACTGTAACAAATATTTGTCAAAATTATTTTAAATTAATTTAATTAAAAGACTTGTACATAATACATTAATTATTAGTTATTATATAAATATATAACACTAAATAGTAAAACTTTTTAATGCTAAAAAAAGGTAGGCCATTATATATTGTGGATAAAAATAAGATATGGCAATGAATGAACTATTTCTTTTAAGGAAATATCAAATATTATAAAAATGCTACAATAATTATCTTTTTTCAATTTTTTAGTAGATGTATGTCTATCCATTCTAATCTAATTACTATATGAGCCCACTATAACTTAATTTCGTTAAAAAGCGACCTAAATGAGATCTTATCTTACTATAAAAGTTTAAAAATTTAAAAAAAAAATTGCTCACCAAAAATCATCAACCCTACATGACCCTCATCCCAAATTTGCTTATTCCAAATTTAACTTAGATTTTGTTTGGATAGGAAACATTACATAATAGATTCTTTACTCTAAAATAGAAAAGGCCATCAAATCTTTTTATTTAAAGCTAAGGTTTAAACGAAAGTCAAAGATTGAAATTCTAATTACGTATTAGGATAAAATATTATTATATTAATAAAATATCTCTAACAAATTGACCTCAAATTTTTAATTTTTTTATGTCTATGCATGTGTATATGTTTAACGTCCTCTAACCTACATAAATGTGCACATTTAAAAGAAATGCAAATCAAAATATAAAAAGATCCTCTTCTTTTCTTCTCCTTAACAACATTGAGATAAAATGCTCAGATCGTCCTATAGATGGTTCAAACCAATCTTCTTTTTAGTTATATTCAATGAAGTTTGAAATACATAATAAGAAACTTAACCACAATTTTTTTTCTTTTCAATATCTACAACATACTATGTCATGAAGCCTTTTGGTATATATAAACATCTTGAAATATAATTATTAACCCCTTTTAATGAATAGATTTACTATTAATGAATAGATTTATTATCTTTCAAAATTTTAACTCTTTTAATAAATTTTTTTTGTCAATTTTCAACACTTTTAATGAGTAGTCCTAAATCTAGGCCCCTCAATGACACTAAAATGTCAATGCGTGCAAATGGGTGTTTCATACCAAACACAAGGCAAACGGTAATATAGTTCGACAAAAGGTATGACTGTGTGCTAAAGGGTTTCACTAATGCCCTAGTCTTAATTACATTGAAACATTCTCTCTAATTATTAAACTAGCTACTAACAGATCATTGCTCGCTCTTGTTATTTCTACAGTTTGGTCTACACATTAACTGGATGTATCTATTACCTTTCTTCGTGGTGCTTTTAATGAAAATTTTATGACACAACTACCAAGATTTGTATAAGCTAAACAAGTGCTCATTATAGATAATCTTGTAGAATTTTCTCATTAATCCACCTAGCAGTAGCATAATTGTCATATGGATATTGTATTAGATACATAGGCGATTGGCTTTAGTGCAATGTGGGAGATTGTTAATTTATACCCGTGTAGCTAATCGATTGATTATAATTTGATGTATGACTTATTATTTAATTAATTAGAAGTCATTTATTATCTTTATCTATTAAGTTAATTAAATTTGGTGTTTTAATAATAAAGGTAAAATCCCTGAAATACTTATTATGTAATTGAAATTATGATAAGATTATAATTATGAGATTCAATTTACATTTATGTATTATTTTACAGGATATTGATGAAATGGTAAAACTAGCAAATATTATGTTTCTTTCTTATGAAAAAAAGTAATTAATCTCATAAATTGAAGTATAGAGATAAACTAGTATGTGGGTGCTTATTAGAGAATAAGTCACTTAACTAACCCGACCATGGGAATCCTAAATAGAATATTACTTACGTGTTTTTGAATTTCCTTATAATAATGGTTGTAGAATTGATCCTTGGACTTAAGATTACCAAAGTATCTCATGTGGGAACTACTGTGTTTTGATGTTACATATAAATTGTCCTAGGATAATTCAGTCGATAGTATTTGGATGTAGTATGAACCATATGAAGATAGTTGAATAAGTCAATAAAAGATTCGTCACTCTAAAGTGATTAGAGAGAATGTTCTACTGTTCTTGATTAATAGTGATTTATGGAATTCTTTGTCTAGAGTGAATTGACATCTGAGAAGCATTTTTAAATATCGATTATAAATTAATTACTAATTAGCAAGACCAAATATGATTGGATATAAAAGAGTAGATATTATATCTGTACTCTGTCCAATTGGAACAATGGATGACAAAATGATTAAATTATACATCATAACCTTGCATGGATGGGTTAAGTCATACCACTTTGATGTTCCTCATATTTGGGTAGTTATGACATGTTGCTAAACATCAATCTTAATCTATTATTATAAATTTTTTAATTAGAGAATTAAAGATAAATTAAAATAGGTTTTAATTTTTTTGATTCTAATTATGAATAGAATTAATTTATAATCATTGCTAATATAGTAAGAACATAATGGGTCAAACATTAAATAGCAATTTGTGAAGGAAAAATAATTTTGATTAAGTTGGACTTAATTATAAAGTTTGAGAAAATTTATGGATCAAATATGACACATTTGATTTTACTAAAATTAAATTAATTATAATTAGAGAGTTTGACTTTAATTATAATTAAGGTATTTAATTTTAATAGAAATTAAAAAATCCCTATTGTTTTTTCCTTATAAATAGGAACATGCATCAAAAGTAGAACTCCTGCTTAATTCCTCTCAAGAGTTGAGTGGCTGACACATTGAAAAGATTTCAAAGGATTTCAATAGGAAAACCAAATCAAGTATGATTTCTTACTTTATAATTTGAGTTTGATTATTCAATTCAATTATCATGATTCAATCAAAAACTGTAAAAAAAAAATTTTTTTGTTGCACTTGAGATTCAATCATAGCTGGTTTCCAACACCTTTTGTTGATGCTCCTTTGTATCGCTCAATCGTTTGTAGCCTACAATATTACAATTATAGATCCTGATGTTAGTTTTGTTGTCAAGCTATACAATTTATGCATTCATTGACCTTGTATCACTGGATATTTGATAAACAAATTTTACGGCACTTGTAAGCTACTGCCAACCATTGACTATTGTTCATTTCCCCAACTTTTGTGGCATACTGTGATGGCAATTAGACATGATCCATAAATGACTGAAAATCAACAATGGGGTTTGCTATTTATTATAGCAATAATATCATTTCATGGTGTTCAAATTAATAGCATACGACCTCCCATTCACCAACAGAATTGGAATATTGAGCCATACAGCTGCTGCATCTGAGATTTCATGACTCCTGTCATTTATTTGTGAGTTATATATACCACTATCTACAACTCCAATTTTATAGTGTAATAAGTTTGTTAGGAATTAATTCAAAATTTTAGAGTTACGAAAATTCTTTTTGAATAGGTCTTTAGTTTGTTTCGACTTGATCTTTGTTTAAAGATAAAATTTACTATCTATTAAGATTAGGAGTAGTAAGATAGAGTAGTAAAGGTAAAGATTATCATGGAGTAGTAAAGATAAGATCTGTTACCTATTAACATAAAGTTATTATCTATTAGGACTTAAACTTTATTATAAAAGCCTATATAAAGGCATCAATTTCATAATAAAAAGAAGCAACAATAAAGATTGTTGTTTATTATTCTTCTTCTCTCCCCCTCTTTCCCTAATAAAGTGGTATTAGAGCTCTCAAAGATCTTGACAGACCTATGAGTGAGCAATACTTTACAAGCTTAAGAGTTAAGAAGGGAAATGGGAAACAAGAAAATGAAAAGATGGTAGAGGGAATCTATCTAGCAAAGGTATCATTATCAAAGAAGAAAGGAAACATTTCTCAATGTGGCCATTGAGAGAAGTTTGGTCATGAAGAGAAAGATTGTTGGCATAAAGGAACATCTCGATGCTTTAAGTGTAAATGATTTAGACATTTGAAAGGTGTTTAGTTTGTTTTGACTTTTATTTAAAGATAAAATTTATTATACATTAAGATCAGAAGTAGTAAGATATAGTAGTAAAGATAAAGATTATCATTTAGTATAAATAAGATTTGTTATCAAGATAAAATTTTTTCTAATAAAATAAAGTTATTATTTGTTAAGATTCAAACTTCATTATAAAATTCTATATAAAGGCATCCATTTCATAATAAAAAGTTCATTATTCTTCTTCTCCCCCCTTTCGCTAACAAAGTTGAGTGCTACATATCCAATGCATAATCCATTGTTTCTCTCCCGCTCAAAACATTTGGAGATTAATTTCATTTTCTTTGCGATAAAGTTGTTCAACTGGAAGTAGGAGTTCTAGGCAATATCTGCCCTCTATAAATCCAATCGTTGATATCTTGACAAAAGGATTGTCCAAACATTGATTTTCTTATCTCCAAATAAGTTGAGAATTTGTGCACCATCTTCTCAACTTGTAGGCGGGTGATAATGATATAATCTACTCAAGATTATTCCGTTACTATTGCATCTTGATATGATAAAGATTTATTCTACTTCAAGATTATCCTGTAAATACTGCAGCTAGATTGCTACAAAATCTTATTTGTATCAATAATTTAAATCATATCTTCTAATTGTTTATTTCTAGTTGGAAACAACTTGTAAATCCAAGTACAAGTACACACAGTAACTTATTAATCGAATACACAATTCATTTATTCCTAATTTAATTTTCTACAAAAATTTTCATTAATTTGACAACTTAAATTTATGTACATTGTTGCATTAATCAAACAAATGAGTTGTGTAATAAGCTCACCAAAGTGAGTTAAAATTGTTCGATCAATCCACAGTTTAGCATTTAAGAATCCAAAACTTGTTCATTGATGTGAAATAATTGATTGCACGCTTTTTCCTTTAAGAGCTTCACAAAATCTTTACCGAAGGTTTGATTGTTGATTTCAACCATAATATCGTTAATATATTGGTTATAGTCTACATCACAGATTACAATTTGCAATTGTAAGATTGACATGACCCCCTTTTGTGAAAACTAAAATTGTTGTATTGTTGGACAAATTTTCCCCTAAGGGCAATTTTGTCATTATCTCATTTATGGACAGTTATTAATTGTGATTTTGTTTTTAAATATATTACTGGTTAAGTAACACAATTTGATCCAATTAAAGGAAATAAGGTGACCTAATAAAAGATCTGAATTAATGGGTCGAAGTCCGGGTGGAAAATGGGTCTCTTTCAGTGTGGACCTAGACCGTATCGGCCTTGTGATGGGGAAGCCCGATATGGAAGTTCATATATATATATAGGTCTCCTGTGGTTACATATGTAATTCACGAGCAATTTCAGAGTTCTGACCCATTAAGAGTGCCCGTGTATTGTGTAAACCACAGAAAGACCTAGAGTTCGAGCCAGTGAACAATCTTCGCAAAGGAACCAAGAGCTGTTGAGCGCAAAAGAAGGGAGAAAAAGGCCTTCAAAGTCAGGATGGAACCCAAAATAGGTATTTTAATTTTCTCCATTTTTAATTCATTCACGGATGATCCTGGGTGCGTAGTGAAGTCTGCTCTACACGTTACACGTGGTATCAGAGCAGTTACATGACTGGATTGTCCAAAATGGAGTTAGTTGGGTTTTCTTTGTCGTCTCTCTCTCTCCTAGTTTCAGCTCAATTTCGGGTTTTTTCGCCCAATTAAACCCATAAAAGTGGTTTCAAGTTGATTCGCCACGAAAAATGGGTCAAAATGGGCTAAACGGAGCCAAAAACGACGATCCATCTCGTCGGAAATCACCCCAGCATGGCGGGGGTGACGGAGACCCCGACTAGCTATAGTGCCGCGCGCGAGGTGGTGATGTGGGCACGTACGGTCACGGGCCAATGGCGTCCTGCCGCACGGAGCATGCATAGCGTCGCCCGTGTGGCGACGCGTGGCTCGCGTGCATCGCAATCGTGGGCCAGCGCCCATGCGTCTGTTCATGTAAGGTGCATGCGGCGTACGCACCAGACGCATCTGGCGTTCGTCTGGCGCGCACGCATGTAGCGCACGCGCCCACCTGCCACGCACACTGACATGGCGGGTTGCGTCAGCGACTGACGTCAGCCATGAACAATAATTTAAAAAAATTTAGAAAATTCCCATAAGGTTATCCTGGGCATTTTTGGGTCAATTTTCGGGTTCGACAATTTTCTTAAGGTGATTTTAAAGTTTTATGGATTTATTACATTGGTAATTCAATTCCAGAAAATACCTTAAAGCCTTTTTTAGGCTAATTTTGAGTGCATTTTCGTACATCGAACGACACATAAGGGAGACACTTGGAATGTCTCGTCTGACTGGTTCGGTATTCAGTTAAGTATGATGGACACTCTCATTGAGAATTTTTAAATAAAATCTCAAATAAAGTTTAATGACAATGTTTTCAGTTTATATGTGATTATTTGAACGTGCATCCGGTTTTGCATTTATGGTCAATTTTCACACATGTTATGCCCATACAGATTGCGATGATGACATACAGTAGTGTCCCTTGTGCTAGTAGACTTTCTAGGATACCGATAAGAATGTAGTCGCCAAAGTGACCTTTCAAGTCGGTATTTTGGATTGTTCTCTTTCATGTTTGGGGACGTCTCTGGCTTTGTGTTTGGCTATTCTAGCCAAAGCTATTGGCTTTACATAAAGTTTTGAGATGTACATAATAGCATTTGATGGAGGAAGATCATTGCTTGAATGGTCTATTCACCCAAAGGTGGTTGTCTCATGAAAATTAATGATTTGTACTTCGATCGCTTTTATGTGAGTGTTTGATTACATGTATTGTGTATTCAGCCCAAAGGTGTTTCATGATATGTGTTATTAGATTCTCGGTATAGATACTTTAATTGTATCACTGTTATCCTGCATTTCTACTAACATAAACATTGTCTTTATTGTTTTGCAGTCACCTTTTCAGTTAATAATAATGCTGTCACCATTGAGATTTTGACTGGAGGTAACTACAAAAGGTGGTTAAAGGACATCGAGTTTGCATTGGAGATTGTAGACATTAGTCTGGCAATGCATGTTGAGCGTCCTCCTCCACTCACAGAGACTAGCACCGATGTAGAAAGAGAAGTAATGACCACCTAGGAAAAGTCAAATAAGCTGTGCTATTTGACTATCATGAGGACGATCTCAAAACATCTGCTAAGTGGACTCAAGGACACCACAGTGGCAAAGGAGTACATAGAGAGCATCTCCCAAAGGTACAAAGTTTCTTCCAATGCTGAAAAGATGGATTTAGTTAGAGATCTTTTCTCCATGAGGTATACTGGAGAAGAAGGCGTCAAAGACTACATCCTTCGGATGGTAGATCTTCAGAACAAACTAAAGGCACTGGATATTCCAATTGGGGATGACTTGATAGTGCATCTGGCACTATATACTCTTCCAGATGAGTTTGATTCCCTGGTTACCACTTACATCTCACTGGATGAGTCTTGGGACATTAATGCCTTAATTACCCGGTGCGTTGCAAAAGAGGAAAAGTTGACAAGATCCCCTCATGCATCTTTGTATACATTGGTTAAAGGAAAGGGAAAAGCCAAACCCCAGAAATCCAAAGGCAAAGGAAAAGGTAAGTTCACTAAACCCTCTCCTC
>JAOSBO010000210.1:36255405-36267009 GCA_027563915.1 Erythroxylum rotundifolium
ACATTTTGTCAAGAAAAATCAAATACCATCCTTTGCTCCCATCGCATATGCTCATAATCACCCCAATGTGCCATTTGGTCTTCTGGCTGCTGAACTGTACTTTGTTGTTCATTTACTATCCATTTAGGCTCACCATGACAAGTCCAATTCCAGTAACCCTCTTTGAACCTTTCGAAGAAAATGAATCGCAACTTCATTTAGGTTATGGAGTCGTGTATTTTTACATTTGATGTAAGGGCATCTAATTTTCTCACCGTCCTTATACAACTGATCTTGATCACTTGCAAACTTAATAAATTCTTCAACACCGACTATAAATTCTTAAGTAGGGCCTCTACGTCTAGGAAGATTTGTATTATACATTCACTTTCTTTGCTCTCTCAATATTCTTCCTACAACCAAACTTAATTTCATATAATTAATATATGTATATTAATTCATACAATTGCATATATATATATATATATATAATGAAAATGTGGATCAACATATTACATAAATTAGTATTGATTACTTAATTGAGAAAGCATGCATGCAATGAAAATTAAAATTTGGATTTTATTTACTAATAAAAGAAGAAATTGCACTTCATCACAAATCAACACCCAAAACTAAAATTAAAACCCTAAATCCTTAAATTCCTAAATTATCACACCAATTATTACTAATTTAGAGCAATAAATAACCAAATGTTCATCAACCACATAAAACCCAAACCATAAATCACTATAAAATTTTCCATTGTTAAACTCAAAATATAAAGATGTGATAATTATTAGAGAGGAACATCTAATTTGCAAAAGAAATTACCTTAATAAGCTTCTGAGGCCAACCTTTCAATAACTTCAAGCACTTTGATGGCTAATTTCATGAATCAAAACCAAGCAACTCCACCTTTAAGAGAAAATCTCAAGATTTTTACAACCACTTTGAAGAAGATGCAAAACAGAGCAGCCAAAACCCTCTGATTCTCGACCTCTAGGTATAAATAAAAGGGCTCAAAGAAAAACACACCGTTTTACTTGCTGAAGAAGTGGGGAAATGAAAGGGACGGAAGTTGGGACTGATTTAGGTACCAAAATAGGAACCGATTTATGGACGAAAAAACGTAGAAATATTTCAACGGATTTAGCGACGGAAAAGTTGGTCCCAACATCGTTGTTGCAATTTTAGGGACGGAAAATGTTCCCCTAGAACTTGGTTGCAAATTTCGTTCAATATTTGGGATTGAAAAATTCCGTCTTTAATATTCCGTCTTTAAATCCATCCCAATGTGAAATTCTATCTCAAATTTCGTGGCAAACTGTCCGTCCAAAAAATAGTTGCAAATTAGTAACTGATTTGGGGACCATTTTTGTCGTTCATATATTTGGTCCGAAATTAGGGACGGATTCTTGTGAACTTTACTTCGAGGGTTATGGCGCCAAACTTTGCAACCAGTTTAGGGACGAAAAGTTTGGTCAATGTAGATGGAGCAAACTTTGGGGACGGATTTAGGGACTGTTTTATTTTTTCACCAATTTTGGTTGCAAATTTCGTCCCTAATTAGGACGGATAAATTCTGTCCTTATTTTCTGTCCCTATTTTACGTTTTTCTTGTAGTGATCATTCAATTTCTTAATTTTTTGAAATAACTACATTATCTCCAGATCAAGGTTACTATTTACAACTCAATATCACTTTCATTATTGTTTGATTCATCAATTGTTTAAGTGCCATTCCTTTTCTGTAGGAGGATCCTTCATCTTGCCTAAGCTTGGTCTCATGGATCATCATATTTTCTCACAGCTAGTCAAATGGAATAATGTTTAGATCCTTTGCTAATCTAGAGTCGTCACCTTAGGTATCCATTCTGTTAGAAGTTGATTTTAGAATCTTTGTTACGAGCTCATCATTGGGATATATTTTTCCTAAGTTCTTTAAGGCCGTGATGATGTTATTGAAGCATTCAAAGAATTCATTTATGGTCTTCCCCTGTTTCACACCAATAGTTTTGTACTGATGCACTAAGAGACTTATTCTATGTTTCTTTACCTCATTCGTCACTTCAAAGGTAACTTGAAGTTTGTCCCACATTTATTTTGCTATAGAGTAGTAGGATATTTTTTCATATTCTTCTAGAGATAATGCACATATTAGGTGATGTTTCTCATTAACATTTAGTTATGCATTTCTCCTATTAGCATCAGTCAATATTACTACATTATCTAAAGTGAGAATTGTAGCTCCATCTCTAATTGCTTGCCATACTTCGATAGCTACAGATTGAAGATATATGGTCATTCTCTCTTTCTAGTATGAGTAGTTATTTCCAGTAAAGCAAGGAGGTTTTGTGATGAATTGTTTTTTAAAACTTCTCAAGTGTTTGTCATGATTTGTCACATGCTGTAAAACATAAAAATGTGAAACCTCACTCTGATACCAAATGATAAAGTAAACAAGCGCAAGTGGGGGTAAATAGTGTGTAACTAAATATTTTCTCAACTTACTTTCAATTTGTATAAAAAACATATCCTAATTAGAATTAAAAAAAAGTAGGAGTCTATCAAACCATAAAGCTTTTCAAAAGATAAGAGCCTGTTAGGCAATAGGAGCCTTTTGCGAGATAGGATCCTGCTTAAAAGAATGAAGCCTATTAAATGATGAATCCTATTAAAATGATTTAAAAACAGAAGGTGCCTATTAAAACTGAAAGGAACCATCTGCAAGTTGAAAACAGAAGGAACCTACTATTAAAGTGAAGGAGCCTCTTATTGAAATGAACACACACACAGTATAATGTGGAAATATAAAAGATAAGGTGAGAAAAAGAAGAAGGATGCAGTCAATTTATACTTGTTCAGCCTACAACCTAAGCTTACGTCCAGTCCCCAAGTATCTAACTTGATTGTTTCACTATAAAATCAAGTAATAATTTTGTGAGTCTCTCCAAGCTCACAAGTTAATATTTTTCAAAATTCTTTAACCTTTCACTCTAATAGTATTTCACTAGCCTCTGCAAGCTCTCAAATAAAAATGAGATTTGCTTGATATGAACTTTAGTAATCTGTCTCAACATAATTTCACTTTCTAACGTACAAGAGAAGTTTTACAAAGATATCACCTTCAAGAATGTATATGCTTTTGATGAGTTTTGACAATATAGATTTGCAAGTTTGTGTATTGTTCAGTTATTGCTCAAAGTTGCATTGAATCTTCCTTAAATAATCAATTTCTTCAATTAGTTATTGCTTCACTTGCATCTTTAGTCAACTGGATGGATTGAAATCTGATTAACTTCCATGTCATCTTTTCTAAAAACTTTCAAGTAATCAAGAGGCTAATGTACGTCCTTCACAATTAGGATGTAGGATCCTATTGGATAAACCATTTTTAATAAGGTAAGTTTATAACGAAGGTTTTTGTAAGAAAGAAAAATGTATTTCTTATGATTTTATTTCCTTTTGAGAATAAGAATGTTAATTATACAAGGAAATGAATCTAATTTGAATTTTGTTATATTATACAGTTATCATCAAATTCATTAATCATAAACCTTGAGTTAACATTTATTTTGTTCATAGATAGATTTCAGTGCCTATTAATGTGTACCATTCACATATTTAAACAATCTCTAAATATTTTCTTGTATTAAATTTTGAATGCTTTTTTTGGATGAATAAATTTTTTCATATTAATTTTAAATGTTGTAAAAATGATTAATTGATGAATACTTGAATATTTTCTTAATTAGTTTCAAATACCTTGTACCATTAATTTGATGGCTGCTTGGCACAATGCCAATTACATGCATATACATCCAAACAAAATCTAACCGCTCTCATATAAAAGAAAAATATCTTTTGAAATGAGCAAAGAAAAATCAAAATTTAAATTCTTAACAATTTTTGTTATTCATGAAAGTTTTTTATCAGATGGTTTTATTCGAAAGTTGATTTACAAGTAATAAAGCTTTTTTGAATAGCTAAAAATGTCACACCCGATTATTGATAGAATATGCATGCGTCCTTATCTTATTTTTAAAAGTAAATTATATGGCATATTTTTTAATTATTAATTCTAAAAGTTAATTTCAAAATTTTTGCTCATTTTAATTATTTTGATGATCAATTATCTTAGTTAATATTTCAAATAATAACAATGATTAATATAATTTTTTTACGTAAAAGACAATCATATTAATTTTACTAAATTTAATGATTTTACACAATTGATGACTGCTAAATTTTATTTGATACATGTAACATTTGGAAAATAACAAATTTAGTAGATGAAAGGTAAGGAAAACTTGATTGACTGTAAAAATTCAAAAATCTCTTCTAAAATGGCAAATGCTAAAAATGAAATTGCAACTCTTTTTTAACTCGAGAATTCTTATAGGTGGTCTTCTTTCCTGAATTAAGAGACAAACATAGTTTCGGTGTGGAGCTGGATTTTGGGGTATGAAATCAACCACGAGTTAACAAGTTATCAAATGAATTTGAAATAGAGGAATCCACAGCTGCTATCTTTTAAATACGTAATGGGTAAACATCCGAATTGATACAATAGCCTCCAAATCATGCCAACCGAATACTCTACACTAGGCAAGCCTTGTACGACAAGCTCGACCAAAAGAGTGTAAATAAGGAGATGCGAACACAAGAACTATTGGTCCCATATCTCCTCACTCCAACAACTCGACCGCCTTCTATGGGGCATCAAATGATTGTGACCTTCATTTGTTCATTGAAAACCAAAAGATCGTCGTTTACTTCTAAAATTCCATCAACACCCAGAATTATATTTCAAATCTTTGTATTGCTCATTCAAACAATTAAGTTAATTGGTGGCAGAAAAAGTTTGCCCCTATATGCTTCTTTACCTTTTATAAATCCTAATTTTATTAGTGGAAGGAGACCCTCAAATGGCATATATGTTTGAAAAAGATTTTCCTTAAGTTTGTTAGTTTTTCTATTGGCCGTGAAATCAATGAGCTTACCAAATGTGATTGGCTCCATAATTTAGAAAGCGATTGACTTGTTTATTGTACATAACCATCGTGCGGTGCATCTAATATCTAGTAGTCTTTAAAGCATGATTCCTGCTAAATGTTGAGGTTCCCGCAAATTTACTATAAATCGGCTTCTGTACGATAAAAATTGGTAATTAATAGAATCATAAATGCTAACTTAACGTTTATTCTCGATAGAAAAAGCCCGCAATCCAGGAGCCTTGTCTCTAACAGGAAAACAATCTTAACATCTAAAATTATCTCTCCCGTTCATGGAAGCTATAAGCCTTGAAACTAATCTAAGTTCTATAAAACAACGAGTATCAGAAACAAAAAGTGTTGACGAAATGGAAAAGATTTAACACTTAAACCCATCTGGAACTTTCTTCCCACAAAAGCTAATCACCATTTCCAGGGCAATTGGAATGTCAATAATATGACCCATGACATTAGCTTTGATGGCTGTGCAGAGGCAAAGCGCAGCTTCAAAATTTCCGAGAGGACCAAGTATGTTACAGCAAGCGTTGTTTGGAGTAACAGCATCACGGTGTACTAAACCATGCGCCATACCTGAACATACAGAGAACTTAAGGGTATCCCTAGGGCACTTACCATGATGATGGTGCTTTAGGGCTGCTGATGGAGGTTGAATATATGTAGAGCTCACCAAGGTGAAGAAGAGGAGGTTGAGAGAGAGGAAAAGAGCGGTTGAAGCTAGTGATTTTGAAGACATCTTTCACAGATTAACCACCTTGGATTCAGAAACAATTTTCTTTGTTGGTGTGAGATAAAGCTCCAGAGGTTAATTAAATCTACTTTCTGATTGGTGCTTGTTCTCTTATATAGGTGACATAGGGAGTAGTTTATACATACAATGTGCCAATAACTCAGCATTAGTGATCGGCTAGTTGTTGAAGGCTTCCACTTTCTTAGATTGGTTGATGATTATTTGCTGCAGTGATGTGAAAAAAATAGGTTTACAAAAAATGTGATAGCTTCCTCCTCCTTCTCGCGAGGGAAAATCTCAAAGTAATTTGACTACGAAAGTGTAGAAAAGGAATGGCTTTAATTAATTCTTTCTAATACTTTTTTTTTAAGGTAATTGTTTCTAACGGTTGTCGTTAAGCTAGCAAAAGTTTTGTATATTTGTATCCAAAAATTACGCTGAAGTCCGATGCCTTATACCTGATTTCGACAAAAGTCAAAACAACCAATCTTGACCTTCCATTTCATTTCATCTCTTTTTCTTCAATGGCTCTTACGATGAAATACAAGGTCTGCAATAAATTTATCAAAGTTGGAGTCTTGCTTTTGGGCATCTTATTTCAGTGTTCGATCGATTGCCGTCGACAATGCCATAGAGTCCATTTGATGACTTTGATTGCCTTTGAGCAATAATTGCATGTAGAGAGATCTCCATTACGCTCTCTACAACAAGAAGCATTAAGAAATGTTCATTCTTTTTTTTGTTTTCACAGAAAGGAGGCTGAAGCCCTCAGAAACAAACAGTTACCCATGCACCTACGAGGAAAGGAAATATCACTTATATCTTGAACAAAAATGGAATAACATCCTGGAAGAGGAGTGGTAAAACTGTGTAATCTTAGTTCTAAAAGGAAGTCATGATTAGCATGTCAGTCAATGCAACGGTTGGTCTTGCGGTAAGTATGCAGAATCCAAACCTGCCAATGATTCCGTAAAATATCTTATGGCACTAATGAGTAAAGACACATCGTCATTGGAATAAGAGTCATGCAAACTAGTAACCACTGCCATAGAATCATATTCAACAATTAGTTGATGAAATCTCAAATCACATGCTAATCGAAGACCATCCATTACGAAATGTTCTTTATGCTTGCTTTTAACACTCCTCACACTAAATTATAATTTACTGTATGGAAGACTTGATGAATTATCTTTTGATGTTTTTAGGTTTTTGGGTTAAAGAACGCTGATACAGAATTCATAATTGCCCCTATTACTTTCCTATCTATAATATCATCAAACTGTAGATCCCATCTCATTGAAGTAATTTCGTTCAATTGTGTGTATAATTATCATTTTCATGAGAAACAAAAATTTAGAAGTGAGAGAACAATAAAGCAGAAAGTGTGAGAGACATATTGGAGGTGGAATGGTGGTAATTTAAAGGGAAATAAATAGAATTGACATGACTTGGATAGTAAACACTATGTACCAGTTAGGGTTTCTAGGTTAGTTATTTTGTATGATATGTGTTTTGGATGTTTAATTGTGTGCATATTAATTGTTTTCATTGTTCAATTTCTTAATTTTTTGAAATAATTGCATTATCCCCAAAACAATGTTATAGTAAATTAGAGTTATTTTTAATAAACCAGATATAATTGGGTTAAATGTGGTTGAATGACATGATACACGATATATAGTTATAATTGAATGTAGATGTATGATTTGTGATATTATGGAAAAACCATTATAGATTCAATTGTTGCGTGTGGGTTAGTTTCCACCAATAATAACAAATTCACCTTTAACACTAATGTCTAAATTAATATAGTGTGGATGGTTGTACTAAAAAATCATACCAGGCAAAATCCCAAGAAAGACTGGAGGAGTCATAAACGGTCCCATTTAAAACCCAACCTCTTAGACATAAATTTTCTTGACATGTAATTTAAAAGCACAATAATTCACTATAACTGTACCAGACAATAGCTATTAAATAGACAAATAAAGAACACCAAAATTTAACGAGGTTCGACTAATTATGCCTACTTCTTCGAATACAATTAAATTAATATTTCACCATTTTGAAAAAATAATACAGGTAAAATATTACAAAAGAAGAGAAGAAATTTTTTCCTTAAGGAAAGATAGGCAATTTTGGGATGTATCCAACTAAGAAGGGGAGACTCCTTTTACAGCTTTAGGAACGTCCACCATTCCTATAAATTTTCAATGTGGGATTAATTGTCTGAAGAGACACAAATGTTGACAACTCAACAAATCTCCACCTTGGCTAATTCCACTTTTTCAAATTTCTCACAAAGTCTTTAGTAGTGTCTTCAAATGTGCTTCAAAGTGCCATCTTCAATTTTTAGCAATATCAATCAAGTCCAAACAATTTTAGAACTTGACTGCAATCAGCACCTTTGTCAACATATCAGCAGGATTTTCAGTAGTGCTAATCTTCTAGATAGCAACTCTACCTTCTTCCATAACCTCCTGTACAAAGTGATAACGAACATCGATATGCTTCGTCCTTGCATGTTAAATTGGTTTTTTACTAAAAGGATAGCACTCTAATTATCAAAATGTACTTTAATATGCTTTTGTCGAACCCCTAATTCACCAAGCAATCCTTAAAGCCAAATTGCCTCCTTTATAACCTCTGTAGTTACCATATACTTTGCCACTATTGTTGACAAAGCAATTGTTAACTATAAGGTACACCTCCAACTAACTGATGCCTTCGTAAAAATAAACACGTAGCTAGATGTTGATCGATGCCTATCCAAATCATTGGCATAGTCAAAATCATAATATCCAACTACGCATTAACCATCTTGCTTATCCCGCTAAAATACCAAACCAACATCTACGGTGTTCAAAATTTACCGTAGAATCTATTTCACAACTTGCCAATGTTCCTTTCCAGGATCATGCATATGCCTGCTCACAAACCCAACTGCCTGTGAAATGTTGGGCCTTATACATACCATAGCTTATATCAAGCTACCAACAACATTTGACTATGGTAATTTTGACATGTATTCTCGTTTTGTATCATTCCTTGGAGACAAAGATGCAATGAGCTTAAAATGAGGAGCGAGTGGAGTACTGACAAGTTAGCCAAAACATTTTAGTACATTTCTCAGATACTATTTATGAGTCAAACAAAGTCTCCCCAATTCCACAACTTTTCTTATCTCCATATCGAGATTATTTGTAGCTTCACCTGGATCATAAATTTAAAACAATTGATTCAACTGAATTTTCAATCTCTCAATTTCTCTTATTTTCTTTGAAATTATCAGCATATTGACAACATATAGGAGAAAATAGATGTAGGATCCATCTTGTAGCTTGCAAAAATAAACACAGTGATCACATTTGCTTCTTGTGTACTTTTCCCAATTGTAAACTTGTCAAATCATTTGTACCACTGCCCCAAAGATTACCTCAATCCTTACGACCGTCATTCAAGCTTTTCACCATATCTCTTTTCCTGCAACTTAAAACCTTCAAATAAGGTGTGATTATGTGATATTCAATATACCATTCTACCAACTTAGAAAGAAATCCATAGAAGAATGTTAGATAAGGTGAGATTTTATACTAGTGAATATCCTATTATGTTCAAGAATTCAAATGCCTCATCATTCGCCCCTACTTGTCAAAAAACTCGACCTCAAGTTATTGTTAGCATACTTAAGCTTCATACCATGAAAGTAAAGTGAGGGATCAGTAACATTGAAGGTTGGAGAAATAATCTAACAACATAGGCATTATCATTGATTTTCATTTTAATTCTAAATGTACTATACTTCTTATGTTATAGTTCAAGATGACCTCTAACAGTCTGGTTTCTTGCTCAAGAAAACCACAATTTCATCTCCAACTTTAAACGCTTGAGTCTCTTATACCAATCAACCCCAAATTTAAACACTTGAGTCTCTTATACCAATCAACCTTAGCCTTGTACTTCTCATCAAATCTTTTAATCTTCTTGTTCACCTCTACTTGAATCTCTGGTGCCTCTTTATCTAACTTTGCAGCAGTAGGAGAAATATTAGAAGATGTAGAAAATTTAACAAGAACAAGAGGATGATTATGTACTTTGGAAACCATAAAAATATTACATCGTTCTTGGCAAATTTGGCTTGTGTAATCAAGAAATCCTAACTTTTGGGTTTGCTATGGAATATGCATCTTACCAAATTACCCAAAGAGGTATTCACCACCTCCATCTGGCCATTGATTTATGGGTATGTAGTGCTACTATAATTAAAGGAAGAATTAGATAACCTGTTAGAGTATTGCTTTAAAGGCAATCACATTTAGCACTTATGTATTGACTTTGTTTTGATTAACAAAGTGAAAAGCATTTTCATTAATTTGATATTCGTTTATATATAAATTGATATTGATCTTAAATCGAACTAATGAAGTCTATGGTACGAAAACATAGCATGAAGGAAGTCATATTTAGATCATGACAATGAGATTCCTATCAAGTGCAATTATTTTAGTATCTAAATAATCCCTCGTCATAAGATTAATAAGATAGGACATTATTAATCCAGAAACACTAGCACGGGTGATAGTCCTCAATTTAATCAAGCATTGGATCTTATAAACTGTAAACATGAGATGTTTAGAGTTAACATGTGGATGCTTACTAAGGATAGTAAGTACATCAGATGACCCGCTATGACATTATCATATGGATGATCTATGAAATGTCAATGATTAATCTCATCACAGCAATGGTGTAAATATCCTTAAACTTGAGGTACTCAAGGATATCTTGGATACCTATCCTATTCTTTGACATCATTCCTTGTTGCCTCAAGATGAGGTCGCCCTTAAGGTAGTGATTGGATACAACTACTATTATTCCAAGATAATTGGATAGCTGATAAAGGATTTAATACTCTTGACAAAAGGAGATGATACCCACAACCTCTTGTCAGGGTCATTACTCAGAAGTCTCTGGCTAGAGCAGTTATGTGTCATGAAGAGAGTCTTCAATGACACATAGAGTAATAAGAACCCAGGACAAGAACTAACATCACTTGGACTATATATGACATAGTCAGTCTAGTGGGAGTTGAGATATAGCTCATACTCTAAACCAAGTGGGGTATAGTATAGTGAAAGGACGAATTGCACAGTAATTTTCTATGGAAAGGTTCATAAGTTGGATAATTAACTATCAAAGAGTTCGTGTGCTAATCTAGTTATACTCTAGTAAATTGGCATTGTTGGCCCTGGTCCCTGTACATAATTTATGGCGACGATGTGTCACCATTAAGAAATTTATTTGCAATAATAATTATAATAATTGGGAACATTTCAAAAAAATAAATTATAACCTCAAAATTTATTTAAAAAATCTAGACACAGAAGAATTTGTGGTGGGATCATAAAATAATTTCGGACATATAATTAAATTGTCAATAGTAACATTCAAATTACACTATAACATATATAACATGTTCAAAATGCAATGCACACACAATGGCTCGAGAGTTCCGTGGAACGAAAATACAAAACTGAAGCTTGCATCGTGAGATGAAACGAGTCCGATTTCTCAGGATCTCGTGGCCACAAGCGGGCAGCCGGGAGAAGGCTATAGGTCGACATGCACATGACTAACGAAACGAAATCTTCTCTCGCCCACATAGCAGATTTTCTATAATCAAACATTCTACATTGTGTTCATGCTTTCATGCTCCATAATCCCTTTTTTTTCATTCACACAAAGTCATTAAAATTATCACAATACAACACAATACACATTCATGAAACATTTTTCCCACATCTACAATGGTTCCAAAACATACATATTTAACATATATACATCCAATTATCTCAACTCATCATCACTAAATCATAACATA
>JAOSBO010000210.1:36279600-36289997 GCA_027563915.1 Erythroxylum rotundifolium
CTTGTATATTATGCCCTCTTTATGTTGCAACTTGTAGATGTATCAGAAGGCTAAAGAACACAATACTTGTATGTTTCTCAATTAATATACAATATGTCACGACAAATCAATTAGGATACCTCGAGATATCATGTAATACTCCCTTTTACAAAAAAAAAAAAAAAGTTCTTTATCTATTCGAATAGAAAAGTTTAGAAAATAGATATGCCAATTAATGTATGGATATATAAATAAACAAGAGAAAATCAAAAGCTATGGTCATATTCGTGTGTTTCTACAGGAGAACGCTATCCCTTGTACTCAAAACTTGGAATTTGCTGCTGCATGGGCTTGCTACAAAGCTTTTGCTGATCTTATCAACTGTACAAGGAGTTTTGACCTTTTCCAATATGCATACCATGATAACAATGTCAGCCACGAGTATAAATAAGTTCAGTAACTGGAAATGAGAGGGTATTCAAATAATAGAAACTTTCCTTTATATAATTCAAGCTTTGATTCCCAATCATAACGAATCGACGAAAAAAATATCCTAAATTGGACTCGTTACTTTTCTACCCTAAGCCTCACCCTTCTCCTTCAAGAACAACAGCAGAGCACATCAATTCTTTGATATAATACATTAAACATATGAATCCAAATATAAGTGCATTGCATCATCTTAATAATGCCAATTTGTTTGCTCTTTTCCTTTTCGAAATTATTGCATGGAAGCAGCTGCCTTTAATGTTGGATGATTCATTGAGGACATTAATCAGCTTAGATTATTGAAGTGGCGGAATTTATACGAGTATACTCGTTCTCCGTCCTAGCTATATAGTTGGAAGGTGATATGTGTTTTTTTTTCTCTCAAAGAAGGTAATATGTTAGTTGTAGACAAAAAAGGAAAGTGTTTTCTCTCACAAATTACAAATAAATTCATGTCGATTTGCTTTCTTTGCAAAATTTGAACTAATTAATCAAAATTTTATCCGCTTACCTGATCAACTTATTAGCAATTAGTTTTATAAAGAATATATATGTCAGTTTATGTTTTACAATCTATGTTTAGTTGTAGATTTCATGACATAATTCATTAAAAGTATTTTATCTTATGCACATTCCATGGGATAAATATATTTAGCAAATAAACTTATGATAGAATAATAATTATGAAATTCATATATTCTGTTTCTTCCTTATAAAGGTGGTCAATCTATAATGTAAATTATAGAAGTATTTAAACAAATATATAAGTACTTATAAGATAATAAATTTACTAAACTAACCCACTAATAAGGTTTCTTGAATGGAACATTAACTGTTTATCTATAATTTCCATCTAAAAAGTTTAGACTTATCTAATTATAATTATGAATTATAACTATAATTCATTATTATTACTAACATATTAAGAACCTAATAAGCCACATATAAAGTCTTTTTTCAATAAACAGGAAAACAAAATATCAAGAAGCTTGCATCATGTCTTTTCCTTTCTATTATAGAATTCTCTTTCTCTACTCCATGGATATCATTACAGATTAGACATTTAAATAACTTATGGTTGACAGTTCAAAAAAAATTCGTAGTATTCTAAATTAGATATCTTTGCTTAGTTTGAAGTTATTGCTTGATTGTCATTGATTTGAATAAATTTAAGGCTTCAATTTTTTTTATTTTCTCATAACTTGTTTGTTATTTTATGGAGAAATAAATCTTTAGTTTCCTGAAATCTTAAAAGTTTGTCAGGTTGCATTCCTTGAGGTGTTAGCCTTTAATCTCCATTTTGATCTCAAGGTAGGGTTACAAACCAAATGGACTTTGTGAACTAGAATCTAATTCCTTAAGCTTAAATTAAGGTCTTCAGAAGAGCCTGATACTAAATGTTTAAGTGTTGAAATATACTGTTGTTTCTAACTTGCCATATATAATACACTGTGATGCTTAAAGCAAATTGGAATATGAATCAATCTCCTTTTCTCCTTTGATTTTCGGGTCCATAAAATAGATTGCTAGCTCCCACAAGGGAGAACATATTGCTTATTAAATTGGAATTTGTAGTTAAGAAAATTTCAATTTTCTTAATTAATTAAAAATAATTTTCTTAATGGATACCTTTATAAGTTTAAACAAAGTTTATAGTTAATTATAAATTTTAATAGATAGTGGTGACTCCACAACATTAACACAAAGTTCTAAAGCCCAGAAAACTTGAACCAAAGATGTCAAAAAGTGAAAAATAATTATTAATTAAACATTTATCTTGTATAAAGTTATTTAAACATAAAATATAAGTATTTCAACTTAATTCTTTAATTTTTAATTTATAATTTTTATTTTAGGCTTAATAATATTAGTCCGATGTAGCTAATTGAATTTTAGGTTAAATTTGAGTTTGAAACATTGGTCAAAACTTGACCCGAAGATTTGATCCTCACCAATAAAATGACATTTTTAGTTAATTATACAAAAATAATTAATTAAGAAAGATATTTTAATCAAAATTATTATTTCAGTTTGATTGAAAGAAGAAGAGTTTATTATTTGCTTAAAAGGCTATGGTTCTATCTTATTTAGAAATTTTGTCTTTATTAATTTGAATAATAAGTTTCTTGATTAATTAAAAAAGGTTTTTAATTAAAATTTAAAAAAAAAATTCATTTGTTAATTAAAAGGGAGTTTTCTTTAAACTTTTAGAAAATAATTTTCTAATTTATTAGGAAATAATTTTCTAACTAATTAAGAAAATAATATGTAGATAAATAACGTAAAGAACATTTTAAAATTAAATATTGAAAGTATTTTCCTTTGATGTTAAAAAATAGTTAATTAAAGAGAAGTGATTTCCAATTAGATTATAAATACTTTTCTAACTAGATTTGAATATTTTACTTATCATATTAAAAAAGGAGCTTTTTGAGTTATAGAAAGTAAGAATAGTAATTCATTAAAAATAATTTTTAATTAAATTTTTAAAGGAATCAAGATAATTGAAAATATTTTTCAATTGAATTTGAAAATTATTTATAAAGCAAATTGAATTTCTATTTAGAATAGAAACTTGATTTGTTTCAAAAACCAATGATTTAATCTATTTTAATTATTCAAAGAGTTAATTATTATTTTAAATTATGAAGATTGTATTAAAAATTAGAATCAAATTAATAATGTTTCAGACATATACTTTGATTATATAGAAATAACACGATATTTTTTTGCATATAATTCAATTATACTTGTAAAATGAGTTATGTCTATTATATATGTTTCATATATTTAAACTAAATGTTTATTATATATTTGTGTGTGTGTGTGCGCGCGCGCGTGTGTGTGATGAAAAGAACAACAACAATAACAACAACACCAAGTATGATTTTCTAATTCTACTGAGGCGCGAGGTCTGAGGAGATTTAGTAGTACGTAGTCTTACCCTTAGCTAGTAAAGAAGCTTTTTCCGAATTGTATTTGTATTTGATAAGAACATTTAAAAAATAAATCACTTTTATTAAAATATTATGTACATGTCTAAAATACTATTATTGCCTCCCATTGTTGTAAGACTAAATTAGAGTACTATTTATTGTTACACTTATTGGACAAAACTAAAGTCAATTTAATTTAATATGTTTACTCTTATAATAATGAGTCATACTTAACTAAATTTGTGTAGAGTAATATGAAATGTGATTAATAAATATTATTTATCTAATTTAAGTTTAGCTAGTTTTCAAAATAAACTCAAGATAAACTAATTTTATATAAGATCCTAGTCCACTAGAGAGATTAGAGCAATCTTTTCAAAAAAAAATAAAGAGGGCTATTATTTTGAATAAAACAGTAGAAGGAAAAAAAGTATGACAAATGGTTTAATCTTAGTTGATCGTCATGGCATATAACTTATTACTTACTTGTTTACATTTATATTTTGTTATAAATGGAAAAGTAACTGATACTAAGTATTTGTTAATTAAAAAATAGAAGAATTTGATCTTAGATAACAAAAATGTTTCTCTCTCTAGAATCCTCTTCTTTCTGTCTTTTCTTCTTCAGAGATTATCTTTATCATTACTTTGGTCTCCTCTAGTATGATATCCTTTTACTTGCTTGCTCCTTTGTATCTCTTGTCATCTGATTTACCTCTGCATCTATATATTGTTTTCTTCCCTCACCTTAATGGAAGCTTGCTTGCTTTGGTTTCCCTGGCTTACTGGGATGTTTTCCTAGTAAAGGCTTTCTTAGTACCTTACTTGGACTACTTGTCCTACCCAAGCCATCTTTCGTCCTTCAGTAACAACTTTTAGTCTTTCTCTTATCCTTTGACCCCCTCCCTCTTAAAATAGAAATCCTCCTAACAATGTTGGTTGTAAATAAAATTGAATTCCCACCTTTTCTTCTCACTATACATTATACCAACTCACCTCTCCCACCTAACTTAGTCTTACACACCAGTAATAAGATGCCTTCTTACGAAAAACTAACCCCCTCCCCCCATTAACACTCACCCTCCCTCCTTGCCCAAAGTCTTCATATGCCTAAACCAACATTAAGACCCTCAAATATCTCCCTTCTCCTCTCAAACCTCTACACCTCCACCTGTAGTCATATCTTCCCACCGTACCTTACCTTACACTGTAAACCTCCTAAGGAGTTGGACAATAGGACTATAGTAGGACCCAATTTGGGCTCCTTTAAAGAATGAGTACACAGTTAGGAAGCCACCCTTGTGGGGTTCTTCATAGATCACAGGCTAGGTGTTCCTTTCATCTAGAGATCGATTTAGAACCTCTGGAAGGGAAGAGTCCTCACTGAAGTTCTTTCTAAGTATGACCTATTAGATTACTTTTTCCTCTAAGTTTGGTAGCCTAATAGTAAGTTGGAAAGCATTAAAGTTAGTAAAATTCCATTATGGATAAAAATACATAATATTATATTGTAATATTAGTCAACTAAGAGGATGAGTTTGTTGGCTAGTTATCTAGGAAAACCAATATGCATAGATGAGAACACAATTAAAAGGAGAATAATTGGCTATTCCAGAAGGTATGTAGGAGTTGACATCTTAAAAGAATTTCATGAATAAATTCCTATATTAAGGTTAGAGGAAGGGAATGGATTAGTAGAGGATAATGTCTTAGTTTCCTACTAATAGAGGCCTTCTATCAAAGCATAAGGGAAAATGTGGAGACTTACTAGCAAGGTATTCAAAAAAATGTGGAGACTTACTAGCAAGGTATTCAAAAAAAGGATACTACAATGAATGGATAAGGCTAGAGGGGAATAAGGTTAATGCCCAAAATTTAGATTCATTTAACAAGTTGGAGTTAATCTAAATAGAAAAGCCCTCAGCAGATGTTGATGCTACTGTGACCACTATGGTTAAAGAAACATTTACGAAGTAGTTTAAGGAAAAATTAGAAGAATTTGTGGAAATCATAGTATCAACTCCTACAGCAGACGGTTCACTGCTCAGACCATAATTTTGGGGAGAATATAACTAAAAAGAAACAATTTTAGATTGTTACTCAAAAAAAAAAAAACTCAAATGAGCAAGAGAAAAATCTCCAAAGGTAAAATTATTTAATCTCATTTACTATCTAGAATGTACGTTGGTTGAACTACCCTATAATCCAAGTGCTTTATGGGATATTATATCTAAGGAAAAGCTTTATATTTTAGGAATTTTGGAATCCAAGATTAGATTATAAAATCTGAATAAGTTGAGAAGACTAAGGCCCATTGGGATTTTGTTACAAACAAAATCATACATATGGTAGAATTATTGTCTACTGTAACACTAATTTTGTCAATGTGTTAGACTCTAATAAGCTAGTTATGCACCTAAAATTATCCTATCTTAATAAGAATTTATCTTTCCTTGCTTTTATTATCTATGGATGTAACCTAACATTATGAAGAATTTCCTTATGGAATAGTTTGAAGGTTATGCAAGGCATATGTTAGAGGGCCTGGATAATATGTAGTGATTTTAACTCTCCCTTAGACAGATCTGAAGAGAAAATTTTAGTTTTAGGAATTTCTTTAATGATTTTAGATGTTGTGTTGAAAGTATAGGGATAACTAACCTATCATAAAAGGGCCATATTTTCACTTGAAGCAACAAACAATCCTTAAATTAGTTCATAAGGAAGAAACTAAACAAGGCTTTGGTAAACTTTGACTAGCTAAATGCATTCCTAGAAAGCAAGGTAGTGTTTATGGATCCCCTGGTGTCATACCATACTCTAATAAAAATAAAGGGTTTGTTTACAAATTTTATTGGATATGCTTAATTTAGATTCATTAAATTCCTAGCTGAGGATAAGGGGTTTGAAAATGCACTCCTAAAGGACCTACAAATTCTTATAAAAGATACTAAGCAATATAGTTTTGTACAAAAGCTAAAGCCAATTAAGGGAGAGCTCAAAAATCTCATTGTAAGATGAGGCCTTAGCATTAAGTAAGCTAACGATAGAGTTAAAGATGTTTTTATCTGCTACACAAGCTTTAATTTCGTTAAAGCCAAGTGGGCCTTTATTATTGATAAAAGAGACAAATGATTTAAAGGCTTATTTAAGGGCTATTAGGGATTGAAAAATAGGGATAAATCCACCAAATTTTTCTATAACTCTCTGGTTACTTGGAGAAACTAAATATAATCACTTCTATCAAAAATCATAATGGAAGATTTCTAACAAAGCATAATGATTTGCAAAAGGAGGCAGTCAACTATTTTAAGAATTTAGTTAGTTCAAGCTTGGAAGTTTCTCTATCTTTAAATGATATGGGTTTGTTCATTAAAAGAGAATCTCATATAGAGATTTCCTAGAAGTCATAAAGCCTATGGATGATAGAGAAATAGAGGACACTATATTCTAGCTTAATTGTAATAAAACCCTATGTTGGATGGGTTGAACGGTCTCTTTACTGAAGGCTAACAGTGTTAGAATTCTTTACTAAAGGCTCTCTTCTTAAAGAGATAAATAAGACCTTGACCTTGACCTTGGTACCTAAATGCTCTAAACCCTTAAGCTTTGGTGATTTCAGCCTTATAGTATATATCAACTTCATCTATAAGATCATTGCTAAAACACTTACCAACAGGATGAAAAGTGTACTTAATTTTGTAGTTAGTGACAATCAATGGGCTTTCATGAAGGAAATGAATGTTGAGGATAACATCTCGATTATTTAGGAGGTCTTAAAGGGATGCTCCAAAAGAAATTCTCCTTCTAATTACCTTATAAAGGTTGACTTGTCCTATGTACGGAGGCATTGTCTCGGTTGAACAAACATAATGTGGAATGAGCTTCTAAGTTTAATACCATTCTAAATGAAGGAAACTACTCCTCATTAATCTCTATCTTTTTATGACTTTATCTTAATTAGTTAAGCTCTTATGGAATCTATTGATATGCTAATAAGCTCAATTCTGCAATTTAAGTCATTGTCTGGATTGGGGATTAACCTTACCCAAACCCACTATTTTTTATTAAGTAGAGCTAACTCCTTGGACTTAAGCATCGTAGCTTTAGTAACCAAACACTAGACATATTAAGACCAAAGACTAATTAAGGCCTAAAGACTTTAGAAAGATGAATATGAAGGCTACAAACTATTTATCCACTGCATGCAAGAGCTTAAATAAAGCAAGATATCTTAAAGGAAGATGGAGGTAGTGATCTACCTATTAGAGCCAAAGACTTAGATGGATTGTGGACATTAAGATGGTTCTCCCTGTTACAATCAAATAGATGGCAACAAGTATCTAGCCTATATTAATAAAGTAGGAATGATAAGACTATGTAGACTCTTACTTGTTGATGGTCTTGATGACAATGGTAAGTGACGTAGTAGCTATGAAATCATCTAAAATATTTGTGGGATTTTCTCAATCCCTAATTTTTCAATCTAGAAGTCTTGAGTATTCATAAGAGGTTAACCTTACCCTTTAATGAAATGATAGTGTTGAACTTAGGATGATAATAAACGACGTATTTTTATTTGTAAGTTGATTGGTTTAGGGGAGTACTTAATTTTAACTCTCTTGCCTTTATATGGAAAAAATGTATCGATATTTTAGAGTTGACTATGTCTCATAAATTTTAAGGCAATATGTAAGATGAATACCAACACTATAATACCACAATGCAATTATTTGCATAGACTAGAGTTGAAAGTTATAGTACCTTAATAAAATTGTTCCACTTTATTTAGCCTACTAAAAGCATAAGTAAGGATTAAAATTAAAGGAAATTGTTATCCTATGATAACAAGTGTCATTAAAAAACTACTTACACAAATTTCTTGCCAACATAAGGTATAACATTAATCATATATATATATATATATATATATATATATATGAATTTCTCATTCATGTTTTTAAAAATTTCATATTAAATTTAAATTAAACACTATTATGATGTTTAAGGAAAGATGTGACATATATTGTTAAGTATAAATAATTGATCCAATTCATACAAATAGATTGTTTATCATGGATCAAGGGAGTATTATGGATCAAGGGAGAATAATTTAGATAACTAAGATTATCTTTGTATAACATTTTGGCTAAATCAACATAGTGAGAATCATAAATTTGTATAAAAGGATATATGTATCCTTTTGACTATAAATCATAAGAAAATTGTAAAACTTATTAGGTTGAATAATAACCGTTGAACAATAACCAAATTAACATATTGTGAAAGGATGATTATAGTAGAGAACTGTTAAATCTAATACATATGTTGTATAAAGCGTACCAATAATTTCTAAAAGGATGAATACTTATAGTTTATTATATTTACTAATGACTTTGTTTATGTGGTAGAGTCACACATATTAAATGAAATATCAATTTAAATTTTTGGAAAGTTTAAATTATTTAAATCCAAGTAGAAATTAAGTATTATAAATATTGAAACACTTTGATGAGATTGATATAGTGAGAAGTAAAAATTCTTGATTTTCAATAAAGAATAAGATTCTTTGGTGAATATCTTCATAGTTAAATTGTATAATAGTATAGTTTTATATAAAGAGGAAAATACAATATGAGATATTGTATGGTGTATATTTATTTTGTCTATAATTATGCATTGTACAACAACTTGCCTTTCATAGTTCCAATTAAATCAATTAGCAAAATTCTATAGTAGATATGGAATGTTAAGACCTTAAGAGGGTCAACGCTAATGATTTATGGATATTATGCCTACCTAAAGCATATATAGTCCAATAAGTTTAAAACTAAATTAGATAATAGAACTTTATAAGATTTCCAAATTGGTTGGATATAATCTTCTAAATTTTATTGAAAAAATGTTTGTTCTGATGATTAATTATAGGAGAATGGTTCTCAAAATAAATTATGGGAGTAAGATAAAGTTTGAAAAAGTTCAAATTTGTGCTCCAATTATAACTAGTTTAATTATTGATACATTTGATATATAGTCTAAAAGTTAATAGATGTTGAAAAATTCGCTTTCATGATATTTTCAAAGTATGTTCTTTTAAAGAATATGAATTCAACATATCTACGAAAAGTTTAATAGGAGTATAGTTGTCATCCTTAATGGATGTATGTTATGACATACTATTAATAGAGAACAATAAATTTTTTATTTATTGAATATATTATGTAAGAACAACTCTTATTAGATGTGAAAAAAGTAACAACTTAATTTTGATAATTACATCTATAAGGATATCTACAAAGTTGTTTATCTATTTTAATCAAAGTACACGAATAATGTATTAAAGTTATTTGATATTTGAGATATATGGTAATTATGTATGAGTTAATATGTAAGTTGAAGATCATTATAATATTAACATTATTTTGTCAGAAGTAAGTAATCATTAAGGTATATTTTATTTAAAACAATATTATTTTGAGTTAGCAAGGCACTACTGTAGCATCAATTGATAATGAATTTATAATATTTTTTTCATTTTGTGGAAATAATTATTTGGATTAAATATTTCCTTATTAAAGCTAATATAGTTCCTTGAAATATTGAAACAGCAATATACTATAGAACATTTAAGTCATTTGACATGCGAGAGGATATAAGGTCTCACCAAAGATCCTATTATATATACAGGAAATTTCTGTGTAATGATAACTGGGATGAAAGTTATAAGATTTAAGCAAGTAATAATAAAAGAGAATCTAATAAAATTCTCTAAATTAAACCACTGACCTAACAAAAACAGATCACCATATAATAATATGTATAAAATACTTCAAGCATTCGCTTACTACTAGCGACAGATTATTGATTTTTGCCTTACAACTAATTTGTTGGTTTTTGATTGTATGACATAATTAATTAAATAAATTCTTTATATTGCACATATTTGTTTAACTAAGTAACATAAAAGATAAAGTTCATGAGTTAAATATATTT
>JAOSBO010000210.1:36392303-36402802 GCA_027563915.1 Erythroxylum rotundifolium
AGGCACTCGCTCCATACGTATAAGCTCTTTTTAGACGGACTTCTCATACAAAAATTAATCGAAATTTCTTATCATAATAACAAAAGTTTTAGCCACAAGAAGTTTTGTGTAGGCGATATCATTGAAAATAAAATATTGAGGAAATCACCTGAAACAATTATCATTTTCAATTTCCCGTCCATCAAAACAGACAAGTTAGGTCGATGAAATAATTGAACAGATAGAGCCAAATATTGCATTTTTAACTTCAAGTTTAAACCATGGGGTTCAGCTTTCGAGGGGGTAATGGGTGGTGCGAGAGCGACATAAAGATTTGAGTACGAGTTTCTTCATAATTGTTTAACAAAAAGAATTTTAATTTATTAAAATTATGAAAAATTTGAATTAATACACTTTTTAAAAAATATTCCTGAGTTAAAGACCTACGACAATCATCCTAACAATAGTGATGACATATTTTGCTATCATCAAATAGGGGGGAAAAATAAACTTTAGGGTCTAAATCTGATTTTTGAGTAGATCCAACAGTGCATTCAGACGTTTGAACAGTATAAGAATATTGCCACATAAAAGGCTATGGAACGCAAATCGAACGTTTCCATAATAGAGTAAAAGAATATTGCCACATAAAAACCTATGGAGCCCAAATCGAAAGTTTCCACAGTCTTCAGTTTCCCTATGCTCACAAGTGGACGCAACGGTGCAGAAAATTCGAGATTATGTTAGAAAACATATTCCGAAGTGTTTTATTTCCTGTCCTTCCTGATCAAATCTTAGAAAACATATTCCGATGTGTAAGTTTGGTGATAAATCACCTTACATTTCAAGTTGATGCATGCTTTTGTTGTGGAGAAGCCTCCTAGGCGCGAGGATTTGATTCGATGGATGCACCATGAGACAAGGCCAGCTTTTGTCTCCTGCTGAGCAATGCAATAGATAGTCACCACACCAATGGAGCCCCTGGTAGTGGTTGCCCAACTATCACTCACTTTTTCCTCACCACAAAAAGTTACAGACGCTTAAATATTGTTCTCTCCATACTTAGCCCTAGTTCTATCTTTTCCAGTGTTTCTTTCCCCAGATAAACCTTCTATAAGTTTTAAAACAAAGTTAAAGGGTATAGTCGGGGTGTTTAGATGAGAAGGTTTGTGAGTTGAGAGACTTAAAAAGAATAATTATATTCTTTGTGTAATTGGGAAGAGAAAATGACAGTAGGTGGAAGTGGACTTTCTTAATGGGAGGAGAAGAGGAATAATGGTGAGAGGACTAAAGGATATTGAAGTTAAAGTGACTGAGTTGTTACATATTTATAATGATGGCATGCCGACTTCTTCTCCCATTTATTAACATTATCATACAATTTTAGTCGAATATTGGTTTGTCCTTATCTAATTTTTAGATAGTTCTTCCTATTAGATTCCACAATCATTTTTTATCTTTTCCTAAATTTTTCTTTAAAAAGTACATTAATTTATCTTTCATCTTTAACGTATTTCTGTTTGTGTAACTCCAAGTATTGTACAAAGTTTTTCAAATTTGTGTCACAGAAGCATCTTACTCATATATCTTACTGTTTTTGGTAAGAACTAATACTTAATATTAATACGCTTTGTCTTATCATGGTGCATTGAATTTTTAGCAATAGTTATTGCAAACTTGTTTTTGTAGTAGGTTATTTTAGGCTTCTTTTGCTTTTCTGTCTTGCTTTAAAAAATTATTTTGAGCCAAATTGCTTGAATTGTTGTTGCAACAGCTGTAATTTATGATATTACCACATTTTCTTGTTTCTTTAAATTCCATAAGAATATTTCTGAACAAGTAAGAATGTGTAGCTTGATATGTTTTTCATATCATCAATTGATCTAGCCTAATCACTGTCTGTGAAACCAACCATTTTGGTTTCATCTATAAGTTGGTATCATATGCCAAAATCTTTTGCACCTTGAAAGTATTTGAGAATTCTTTTCGCTACTCTTTACTATGTTTGGTTTGAACTTTATATGGATTGTGATAACAAGCTTGTGATAAACATGATGTCTAGTCATGTGGCTATTAGATAGAGTAGACTTCTAATGAGACTTTTATAAGTTGCACTCCCTACTTTTTTTATCCATTATCTTTCTTGTATTTTCATTAGGGACTAACAACATAGCAACTATTTTGCAACCTCACATCTTAAACTTTCCTAAGAACGATTTGGGATATAAAAGTCCTATCTTCTTCTTGATTTATCTCAATTTCGATAATAATGCATTAGGCTGAGGTTACTGATCTAAAATATCTTCATTATATCCTCTTTGAAGTCTCAAACCGTTTGCTTGTTGTTTCCTATATATATATGAGATCATATATGTGTAAGGAAAGCATGAGAGTGTGAATGTTATCTTGGTTCTTTATATGGTGAGTTGGATTACTTAGGCTCCTTTAGAATCCTCTATTTATGAAGTAGTTATTAATTCTGCTTATATCAATCCCTTGGTGGTTGTTTACTCCATACAACACTTTCTTTAACTTTATTACCTTATATTTGTACTCTTTTTTATGAATTCTTATGGTTTTTTCACGAAGAATTCTTTATTGATGTATCCATTGATGAATACTAACTTCATATTGATTTGATATATCTTTCATTTCCTTTGATTAGCTATTGCCATAAGTGTTCTAACTATATTTAATTGTGCCACTAGAGCAAAGTTTTACTATTATTAATATTTGAAAGCTATAAAATCCTTTTTTCACTAATTGAGCCATGTGCGTTTAGATCGTGCAATCTTCATTAAACTTTTTCTTGTAAACATATTTAACTCTTATAGCTTCTTTGTCTTTTGGATAGTCAACAAGCTCTTATGTCATTCTGCTCAATCATCTTAATTTCTTCTTTCATAGCTTGGATCTTTTTGTTGTAACTACTTTAAAATATTTTGTTTCATCGTGACTAAATTATAAGTCTTATATATGTCGTTTCTAAGCCTTATCCTCTTTAGTTGAGATTCTAAAGATGGTTCCTCTTTACTTTCTTATACTAGGATTTGAGATTTAGGAGACCTTGGTAGTACTACTAGTTAAGGTTTTGGCTCCTTCTCAATATGTTGTTGTTGTGTCTCCTTCTCTTCTTAGTGAAAATTATAACAGTTTTCCTATTAATTTTATCTTCATCCCAATTCCATAAAACATTTCCGTTGAACTCCATATCTTGATTGACAATTAGTTTCTTAGTTTTTAGGCTATATATTCACTAACCTTTTGACTGTGTACTATAGTCGAGGAAGATTCCCTTCTCAAATTTCTCTTCCAGTATGTCCATTTTTAAAGCTAAAATATTTACATAGCAAATGTAACTAAAGACTCAGAGATATTAATTGAAGGCTTCTGGACATTTCATGCTTCCATTGGACTACTTTAGTTAGAAATCTATAGAGTAGGTAGACTATTGTATAAAAAACTTTGGCCATAAAGTTTTTGAAAAGTGTTTTTCCTTTAAGCATCGATCTTGGCATCTTTATGACTATTCTATTCTTCCTTTTTAGGACTCCATTTTGTTGATGGTTATAGCTAAGCATAGTTTGATGCCCTATACCTTTTTCTCTATAGAATTTGTCAAACTCATTGTTGTTGTATTCTTTTCCATTATTGCTTCTCAAAACTTTAATCCCATATAACCATTTTTGTTCTATAAGAGATTTTTAAATTTCTTGAAGACTTTTTTCTTTTCTTTCATAAAGAATACCCAACTCATTCTTGTTAAATCATTAATGAAAAGAATAAAGTACCTATTTTGCTCAAGTGATGGTGTATTGATTAGTCTGCAAACATCAACATATACTAACTCTAAGGCTTCTTTTTCTCTTTAAGAACTTCTTAAAGGGAATAGCTTCGTGTAATGTTTGCCTTATAAAAAGACTTCACAAACACCATAGAAACTATAAATTTGTAAAAGATTTGTCATCATCTTTTTCTTATATAGTATTTTTGGGTATTGAAAGTTAAAATGCTAAGTCTCTTATGCTAGTCAAGATTGATTGTCTTAAGTTTCCATGATAATGCAGCTAAGTAGGGGAAGCATATGTGCTCCCTTATTTTACTTTAACAATAATAAGAGATTTATCTTTATTTTCATAAATGGTGCATGAGTCTCCTTCGAATATATATCATATACTTTTTTTCTATCATTTGACCAATGTTAAATAGATTCATCTTAAGGTTAGGAAAGTACATGACATTAATAATAACTTGCATATCTTTTTTAGTATTATTGATAATAGATCATTTCCCTTCTACCTTAACGATATCTCTATCACTGAGTTTGACACTAGTTTTGAAGGATTTGTCAAGCTTTTAGAAATCACCTCTATTGTAAAAAAAGCCATCTGGTTAGTGGTAGTATTATCAATGTACCATGTATTATTTCCAATCTCTACTACAGAATTGCAAGTTTAGAATAGCTAATTATCGCTGGAACTTTCTCTAATTCAATTGACTTGATGCTTCTCCTTTAGCTTACAGACTTTCTCTATATCTCTGAACTTCTTATAGTTTCAACATTAAGGCTTGAAAAGGAAATAAAATCATTTTTTAGATGATTGGCTCTTTTATAGATACACTATGGCAAATTTTTTCCTTTCTTCTGACTATATGTGTCTTCATCTGTATTTATGAAATTCTCCTCCCTTTTCTAGAGTTGAATTTATGAGATCTTATATTAAGTTTCGACTAACAAAATTTTCAATAGAGTTAACAAGTTTCAGGTGATCTAGCCAACTTTGTAAATGATAAAGTGGTGATATCTTTTGTTTCTTTAATAGTAATGACTATTATGTTGTATTTTTAGTAGTAAGTATAAGCAATTTTTCTGTGATCCTTTTCTCTGGAATATTACCTTCGTATGCTTTTAGTTGATTTACTAATTCACAAAATCTTATATAGTAATCATTTATGGTCTTAGAATCCTTTATTTTTATATTCTCAAAATCTCTTCTAAGATTTTGAAGTTTAACAATGCTTAACTTGACATTGTCTTGAAATTCTTATAGTAAAGTAGCCTATACTTTTGCACATGTAGTTAAAGAAATTCTTGGAAATATTGAATCTATCATTGCCATATAGATGCTATAAAGTGCCTCCTAATTCTTGTCTTTTTGCTTCACTGTTTTCTTTTTTTATTACGAATAAGGTGAAAATATCATTTGAAATGATAATACCTAATTAACTAGTTCTTAAATAAGAAGTAATTTTTCATTTCAATAATCTAAAAGTGATAATTTTTTGTTAGAGAAAACAAGAAGTCACTATGACAAAAAGTGCTTTAGGCAACGACATATTTGCAGCAACTTAAAAATGTGTTGCTAAACATTAATTTAAGGCAACAATTTTGAAAGTATTGCTTTTAAAAATATTAAAAAGCAACGAAAATTTTAAATTTTTGCTACGGATAAGAAAAGGCATCAAAATTAAAAAAAGGTCGTAATAAAGTCTTATATATGCAATACCTAGAATTGTTGCTATATTTCCAGTCATTTATTTACTAAAGGGTATTTACTAATGTTACATATTTATTTATATAGTTACATACTAATGTATATTTAAAATATAAAATTTCTTTATTTACTAACGAGTATTTAGAATATGTCTAAGAAAATTAGAATACCTATCAATTTTTATTTAATAAAACTAAAACACATGATATAATTGCTCCAAAACACCCCAAAGTAATGTAATATATATGCATATAAAAATGTTTTTATTTAATTCTCTCCCTTTTGAAGACAAAACCTATCTATTTTTTTTAATTGTTCGGTTAAGGGGTTATCCTTTGAATGGCCAAGTGATAGGCCAAAAAAAATCAAGCACAACCTCAACTCTTTTAGTAGCATATGGAGAGTGGCTGAAACGTGTTTTCTTTACTTCAATGTTTAATTAACAATTTCAATCTTTCTTTAGTGATAATCGATTTCTGCTAGGGTTCTAGGTGCATGTATAGTGTTGATCTAGTTATTGGACATAGAAAGGCAACAGTAAGTTCGATTTTTCTTTCCAAAGTTCTTAAGTTTCTTCTTGCCTTGTCTATTCTCCTTTCGTTGTCTTAGATTTGTCATTTGTGGTTTTAAATGTAGGTTCATAGTAACAAAATTTAAATCTATCTAAAAATCTAGAATTATTATTGTTAGGTTGGTTGATTGATGGAAAAATAGTTTTTCTTGATCTCTTAAATTGTGGAAAATGGAGAAAATTAGAAAGGTTGATGTAAAATAAAATTTGATTGAAAGTTTCATGTTTATATAATTTCCTAAGGGTGAATGAAAAATGTTCCATACTTATGAACTTGTTAAGGGTTGGCTTTGTCAACTAATGTCAAGGACTAGAACTTTGGTGCTATGGATAATATGAAGAAGGAGAAGGAAAGGGACAACCTACTGGGCTTTGCAACATTCACAAAGCTCGAGAATGACATATTCAAATCTTTTGAGACTGGATAAGAACTATTCGCTAAAGACAAGGACATGAACTGTTAGCTAAAGACAAGGACTCGTATCCTCATTGACTTTGCTTTGGCCATCAAGAACCTACCCCTCAACATGTTCAATCAAGACCCTATTTCCTGATAAAGCAAGCAAGCCTTCATGCTTGCTTTGTTTTTATTTCTCATAGATTTTGATATCTTATTGTTATAGAGATAAGGATTATGTCTTTTTTCACTCCATTTTATTGAATAAAATTTAGTTTTTTTCTTAGTTGTTACCCATTTCTTAACTGGTTAATGTTATTCTTAATGCTTGTTATGTAATTTAAGCAATTATAGGGACTTTTGGTGTCAAAAATTTGAGAAAATACTTATTGGGATCCCTCAATAATAATTTTGTAATATTTTCATGTTGCATTACATGTTCTTACAAACTTACTTGCTAATGGTGATGATGAATATAATTAGTCAATTCCCTAGATGTGTTAGGCATTTTGGTCTTCATCTTCATGCTAATAAATTTGCTAAGGATATTAAGAGTTTTGAAAATATTCAATGATTTACTAAATTGATTTTTATGTTTACCCAATGGTTGAACACTTCATAGACATTATGTTGCAACTTTAGCAACCAAATGTTTCCTTTTCGGATAATTGCATTTTTTTCCAAGATTGGTAGGTATGAATTTTTAAGTTTTACCATTTTCAATGTTCTCATGAATTTATATGATGTTTGTATGCAAGGAGATATTTACATATAACTCAAATGCATAGCTTTTTATGGAAACATTGCTCACCTCATGATTTAAACCTTTGGTTTTATAGTGAAGATGACCTAGAAGGTGGCAAGTTGGAAAAAGGTATAGGCAAAACACCACACAGTAGCACAATAGTTAAAGTACACAATCAGACCTTATTCTCTGGCCTTGCATATTGCATTTCAACATATAGCAAAATTTTGTCATTTAGAACATATTTTATGTCTCTGTTTGAGCATCTTGCTTTTTCTTTTTCTTATTGTATTTAACTAGTTAATGTGAATATTTTGTTAGTGTGCATAATTTGATATCAGTGTTGATTGTATCAACGTTGAGTTTATTAGGTGTTATCTCAACAGAACCTTTGACATGGAGATTGATTAATGTTTGTCTGTGAGTGAATGCTATATTTGTTGGGATGCTCATTACAATGTTTAGATAGGACAATCTTTTTCAATCTATTGGCATTTTTTCACATACCTCATAGAGAAAATATTATTAAGTTAATACTGTAGTTTTAGCTACTAATTAATAATTCTTCTATTTTTCCTACATCCCTCCTTGTACTATCAAATTCTTTACTGCTCAATGTGTTGTGCTTTTGGATATGATTTGGACTAAGAAATGCCAGTGGGATTGTCACATTTCATTTTGTTTAATTTCTATTGTAGAAGTTTCTTTTGTGACAATGCCAAATGTTCTTGTTGGACAACGAATATAGCTTATAAATTAGATGATCCAAAGGCTTTTGTCTGTATATAGTATTCATTTATCGTATTGTTGCAATTTCTTCCTTACTTTTGCGATTTAAAGTACATTAATGTTGTTATGGTCACAATATTGAAAAATGCTTGTCGAGAGGTATTTCAAATTTATCTACCAAGTTTGAATGGATTTTAGCCTTTATTTAATTTTTAGAATTGTCAAACTGTTTGTGAGAATAGTAGTTTTAGAATTCTAATCTACTTCTTATTTATTTCCTTTTTTCTTAGGATGGTGATGAATAGAAATGGACAAAGAAGTACTTGGTGAAAGATTTTGTAATGCCCATATATATATTTTGGTTTAGTATTTAGATTCGCTTATATTCCTTATGAAATGGAAGATGATAATGTAGGTGCATATTTTAGCTAGCCATTTTTTGCTTTTGTATTTTGAACATGTTAAAGGTTGGATTTTACAAGTCCTTATAGACTATATCATCATCACCCAGTCTGAAATCCTGCAATAAAGCGAGGTCCGGGGAGCCCTGATAGTACACAGCCTTATCCCTACAGAGTAGAGAAGCTGTTTTCGGTAGACCCACATGCGATTATGACATGAAGAAAAAAAGAAAAGTACTATAGTAATAATACAAAAAATACAAATAAGTAATGTAGGTTAAAAGAGTAAATAAATAAAACTAAATAAATAAAATAAAATAAAATACATAAATGCATAAAAACAATTAAATAATATTACTAATGATAATAATAGTAAATGCTTAATAATAATTAAATAAGTAAATAAATAAATAAGATAAAATAGAACCAAAGAAGATATGAAGCAAGAACCAAAAAGAAAAATAAAAGAACAATAAAAAGTAAGAACAAGCTTCCCTGTTTGGCTGTGTAATAGATGGAGAAAAAATTATTTTTGTCGAGGATGGTGTTGAGCAAACTATGGTGCTGTATAGAACTGCTAAAATCCAAACCAAAAACACAAAGAAACAGTAGTCCTAATACCAACATCCTATTTTGTTAACTAATAAGGAGCACAATGATGACATCAAATGGCATAAAGTCATAACAAACTGCAGACAAAAAACAATTATGCTATTATAGCATAACTCACCCATCCTGCACTTTGCTTATCTCCAATGGCACAAATTGATGGCATCAAATAAGACTAGCAAGAAGCACAATAACACTTCCAAATGAGCAGCATAATCATAATCCATAACTCATAATTCACGTAACACATCACAACATGAAATGATAAAATTCATTTAACCCTCATGCTCAAAATCAAACATAACAAGTATGCATATGCAATAGAAAAATCCAAACCAAGCTTATGATTTTTTAGCAAATTCTCTATCTAGATTATAGATTTACCATGAAAAAAAAAGCACAACACTTTTGCATCCAATCTCAAGAAGAAAACTATTATTCAAAGTAGAGGCAAGTTAAGACACTGGAGAAGTAAACAAGTAAACCCACAGCCAAAATTTCTATAAAAACTTGAATTATAATGCTGAAAGAACAAATAATCCTAAAAATTATAGTAGGATAAGAATTGCTACTCGAAATTTCGCTCTTAACCCTTGCATTGTCAGAATTAGGGATTGGGAGTGAGGGATCTTAGTTTTAAGGAATTTCTTTCATATAGACTATATATCATATGTAAATACAATTTTTTGGTTGTTCACATTTGACTGTAAGAGTTTACTTTTACTTTAACATATTATTGGTATCGAAAGAATAAAAAAAATCACTTTGTTGCCTTACAATGACTTAAAGTGTTACTAAATATTGCTTCCATAGTTCGAAACTAATGGGTTGCCTTAGCCGAAGCTCAAAGTAACATTTTTTATTTTGTTTCCTAATCAAAAAATTATGTTGTCTTATACTTACAGCAACCTCACTTTATTTAACAGTATGAATTATGTTGCTTAAATAAAAGACAACGATAGTTGTACTTATAGCTATGCTTTTTATCTGTTGCCTAAAACACTTGTTGACGTAGTGAGTAGAATTTGTACTTAGTGAATCAATACGTGGACATGGTTTATGGTTAGGGTATAGAAAAAGAAGTTAAAAATGATATAGTGTTTTTTATAATGCACAAGTTGCGAGCACCTCCATATCATTGTAACTTCAAAAGATAATTGCAAGGTACACTTGGAGTTAGTTGAAAAGGCTATGTGAATTGAGAAACTGAAAGAGTAAAAAAATGATATAGTGTTTTTTATAATGCACAAGTTGCGAGCACCTCCATATCATTGTAACTTCAAAAGATAATTGCAAGGTACACTTGGAGTTAGTTGAAAAGGCTATGTGAATTGAGAAACTGAAAGAGTAAATATACCTTTGTGTAATTTGGAGGAGAAAATGGCAGTAGATACATATTTAACTTTTTGAACAGAAGGAAAAAGAAAGAGTAGGGAGGGAATTAAAAGATAATAGAACCAATTGATTGAATTAATAGTTGTTTTCTATTTTTTGTCTCATGAAAAATACTATTTACGGTAATGGTATGCCGACTTCCCTCTCATCCACCACCGACACCATCATACAATTCAAG
>JAOSBO010000210.1:36406420-36429678 GCA_027563915.1 Erythroxylum rotundifolium
TGCCGAGATATGTTTACACACGCCTAACCCGTCCCAAATGACCAATTTACCCTTCCCATCGGTGATGGGATGTTACAATAAATGAGCCCAATATCCATAATGGATACAGGATAGTTTAGGCATTCAGTCACAATAATGTAACAATTGAAAAAGAGTCGCATGAGCATTTCATATAAATTTTGAACAAGTATGTTTGATTGTTTGAAATGTAAAATTGTCTTACCCTTGAATAGGAATGTGATATGTGATAATTCATGCAAAATGCAAAGAAGTGAATTATATGTTATATATGCGATGTGTTGCATGAATTGAGTGAACCATCAATGATGGTTACCTCATTTAGTTTGCAAAACTCACCCAAAATTGCACGTTGACATTTCATGCTGGCCTCGGGTCTCCGTTCCTATTTGATGGCGACAAGGTGCCAAAAATTTGGATGCTTTTAAAATAAAAATAATCATAATTAAAATTAATATCAAAATAAGGAGAATTTAATTACCTGGTGGGAGTAAAACAATTACGCAAAAAATTTAATCAAAATAGCCTAGAATCACTTAGACATGAAAATAAATTAAAAGAAATCATGAATTAATATAAACAAATAATAATAAAATGAATAAATAATTTAATTATATAATTAAATAAAATTCATAGATGGAGTAAGAACAATTACCTAACAATTTAAATAAATTAACATAGAATAAAATGAACATGAACATAAATTGAATTGGGCATTAAAACAAATAATCCACAAATGAATAACAATAATTAAATGGAAAATCAAAAAGAGAAGAGTCACAGGCGTGACTCTTAATTCTCACACCCGTGAGAAATGCAAGCAAAAGTCACGGGAGTGAGAAAAATTTCTCACAACCTTGACAAAAGGGACATTAAAAATTACAAAAGTCATGATCGTGCTTGTGCATGATCGCGACGAATGTTGAATAGTGCTCATGATTCAAACTTCATCGCGATCATGCTAGGGATTGTCGCGATCGTGCTTATGTATGGCACGATCACGACTTTCCTAAAAATTAGGGATTGTCGCGATCATAGTACCCTGTCGCACATACCTAATTAAAATTTCATAACTTTTAATTTGGAAGTCTAAAAATTTCAAACTTTATGTCTTTGAAAAACTAAGAGAATGATCTACAACTTTTACGAAGACCACTTAGCTTTTATTCCTTGAACTTTCATACCACATTTTTCTTTCCTTTATTCTCTTATTTTCTCTCATCTATCGATATACTGTCCTTACAAAACAAAAGACCCAAATCCATCAAACATAAATGATGCATACAAAACTCCCATTAAAACAATTACTTCAAAAAAAATTATTCAAAGGTCCTCATCAACTAACAATTTTTTTCCTAACGGAAAATAGAAATTTTAACAGAAGGAATTTGAACATGAGCATAAGAAATTCTTCAACTCTTGCTATCATTCATTTCTCAATTAAAACAGAGTAGGTACATCACTCCAATTACAAATAAAAGCCACATAAGTAGCATAATACAAAATAAAACATTGAAGTTCATGCACATTATAGAGCTACCAAAATGATTAAAACTAACTTAGTTACAAATGAAATATTTCTTAGAGATTTGTTAAAGTTTTCACAATGTTCACTGATCTGCTGATTCTTGCACCTGAGGAGTAGAGAAATTGTGGGGTGAGCTAAGAAGCTCAGGGGCTAATATGCTTATAGCTATTGGTGGCGAACTACACATATACACGATAATCAAACAATTATATATATATATAAGCATTCAGTTCACAAAACACATACTTAAAATTTCAGTCACATAAATCATACCATGTGTTTTCCAACCATTATACAAAGCATTTCATCATATATCATACTCAGTAAATCACAATGATGCACAATAATATGGCTCAAGAGAATCCCATGAAACAAAATGGCGAAACCAAAGTTTACACCATGAACAAAATGAGTCCATTTTTCGGAGCTCATATGCCACAAGCGGGCAGCCGAGAGAAGGCTTAAGGTTAATGTGCACATGATGAACAAAATGGTATCTCTCTTTCCCACATAAGTAGATTTTCTTATGCATATATATTCCATAGCGTATTCATGTTTTCATGCTTGTTACTCATTTCTTCTTTTCATTCATATCAGTTGCAGCAAAATCTTTCAAACATAATAAGTTATCAAATCACAACACATTTTTCCCACATCCACAATGATTCAAAGATAAACATTTAAACACATATACAAACAAGTAATTTCAGCCCATCGTCACAAAAACTATAAACATATTACCCACCTAGTTTCTCATACATCCAAGCTCAAGCTTGTTCTTTTTCTTGTTCTTGATTTCAACTTTCTTGTTTCGTCCAAACAAGCATGTTTTCCCTTCAAACAAGCATGTTTTCATTTAATCATCATACACAAATACAACTTCCATAAATCTCTACTATCCAAAAATGAGTTTAGATTTAATCTACTCTTGGTTTATCTAGCTAGAAGAAATAAAATCTAGCTATTCATCTTCTTCTCTCTTTATTTCAGCTCATAAAAACTTAATTTCTCTACTTTCTTCTTCTATCGAAACAAGAAAAGAAGGTAGATATTACCAAAAACTCAGTTGAATCTTCTCTTCCTCTTCTTTCTCCTTTCTTTTTCTTTCCTTCTTCTTCTTTCTGGTTTGTTTTTTTTCTTCTCTTCTTCTACTCCTTTCTGCGACTCCCTCTCTTTTTCTTTCTTAATACACATGTCTCTCTCCTTTTTCCTAACCTCTCAAATATATCTCTCACTTACACGACTCTCTCTTCTCTAGTTTCTTCTATGATTTCTCTCTTTCTTTCTTAACACTCATGACTCTCTTCTAGTTTCTTGATTTATTAGTTTAAGATAAAAAATTTTAACTTTCCTATCCTACCCTTCCTTATAACATCAAATTCCTCTTAACTCCTAATCTTAATTCTAACTCATCCTTCATGCACATACACTTGTTCTTCTCTTATTATTCTAAGACAAACTCCATTTAATCTAATACCTTCTAACTCCTTAATTCTAACACTTCCATTTAATCCATACAACATATGTAAATATTAATATACCTAATTAAACTCCAAAAATTATTAACTCAAAAATTCTAATTTTTACTCAAGGTCTAACATTTCAGGACCGAGAGAAGACTTTAGCTATTAAGAGATGCTACAAGAAGTATTGTCTTGTACTTTTGGGAAGAAGAAGAAATGGCTCAAAGGTCGGTTAGCTGGGATTCGAAAGATTAGATAGACTTTTTGAGTAATTTCCTCTTTCATGTAGAATATTTTGTATTAGAATATGATGATATACATGTATGGGTGTTTAAAAACTACAATGTAAATATGTTCGGATTTATGAAATGAAATCAGGAATACAATTTAGAATTTGGTTTTAAAAATTTGGTGACTTTTATGTACAATAGTTGATGCCATGGCTAAGTTGGATATGTTGCCATGTTATAAAGTGAAGGTGAGATAGTTAACACGTCATTATTATAGATTATATACTAGAATATCCACAGGGTATTCCAGTATGTAATTTATGTTAATGGAGAGTTACATTTGTATTAAAGGAACTTAACATATAACTTCCTAAGCTAATATATTTTCAAAAGTTAAAACATTTTGTACAAAACTAATTCTTGTTAAAATTTCAGTCTTTGTATTATCACACAGTCAAGTATATGCAAATCAAATGATAAAAGAAAAACATGTAGAAAAGTCATGCAAAAAATGCACATTATATAAACAGAGGGAGTCATGCATATATACAAGCAACACATAAAGAAAATGCAATTGCATGCTACTTCCCCATATGTGAATGCCACATTGTCCTCAATGTGTGAAAGTGATATGCAATGGGACAACCAAACACATAACACAAATTGCAAACACAAATAAAATAAATAAAAAATGAAGGCAAAAGAATGCTTATGGCGATTGTGGCAATGAAGGTGTCAGCGAAGGTTGACCTTGAAGCTTGAAAATTTTTAAGAGTTTCTTGGTCTAATTATATTGGTGCTCCATCTTTTCCACCTATCTATTAATCTCTGTATTCAATGCTAGGTTTAAAGTCACTAGCAGGACTTCTTCATCATGCTTAGATTACTTCAGGGGGGAGATGGAAAGCACTTCCTAATCTTGGGCTAATGTCTTTTGAAATAAGACTTACGTTAGTGGCCATTGATCTTGAATGTCTCAACTTTGTTATTATTCAACTCAAATAAACCATATGACAAAAATTTAGTGACTTGAAATTGACCACTCTTTCTTAATTTCAACTTACTAAGAAATAATCGAAGGATAGAGTTAAATAATAAAGCCATCCCTCCAACTTAAACTCCTTTTTTAGATGAGCATCATGTCATTTCTTAGTTCATTCTTTATATAGTTTAGGATTCTCATAGGCGTGTAATCTCAGCTCCTCCAATTCATTCAACTGAAGCAATCTTCTCTCACCAAGTTCTTTTATGTCAAAGTTCAACATCTTGATTACTTAATACGCCTTATGCTCTAAGTCCACTGGTAAATGACAAGCCTTGCCATAAACTAATCAGTAAGGTGTGGTGCTAACTATTGTCTTAAAGTTGTTCGATAGACCCAAACTACATCATTTAGCTTAGTTGTCCAATCTTTTCTTGAATTGTTAATAGTCTTCTCCATGATCTTTTTTAGCGCTCTATTCACCACTTCTACTTGACAACTCGTCTAGGGGTGGTAAGAGGTTACGACTTGGTGTTACACCCCATATCTTTTTAATAGAACCTTAAGCAATTTGTTATAGAAATGTGTACCTCCATTATTGATTATAACCTTTGGCACTCTAAGCCTGTTAAATATTCAGTTGATAAATCTTTGAACTGCTCAGCCATCATTTGTTGGAGTTACCATAGCCTCGGCCCATTTTGATACCACTAGGATATAAGTTTTTTCGAACAAGGACAAAAATGACCCATAAAGTTTAGCTGTAAAACATCTAAAATTTTACCTTTTAGGATTGTCGACATCTCATCTCTTTCTATAATGTTCCTAAATTATGTCATCTGTCACAATTTTTCATAAAGTTCTGTGCATCTTTGAACAATGTTGGCAAAAAGAATTGACACTCTAACACTCTTGCAGCTATCTTGTTGGCCCCGTAATGTCCTATATACAAAGAACAATAATAGTGAGTTAAAATAGCATATAATTCGTTATCTAGAACACATCTTCTAATTATTCCATCATCACAAATTTTCTACAAAAATTGGTTCCTCCCACATATATTGCTCACAATAATGTAAAATCTCTTTTTTTGTTGGTAAGAAAAAAGAGGCAAAAGGATACCACCCGTGATGTAGTTCGCGATGTCCACAAACCATGGAATACTTTATTCATTTATCATGAATAACATCTCTTCAAGGAATTGTTCATTAATTTTTGCTTGTGGGTGCAACTCCCCCTCCTTCTAACCTTTAGAGGTGGTCAGCTACCATATTTTCCACTTCTTTAAATTCTTGTAGGACCAGTATCCATCAGATCAATCATGGCTTCATATTCTTCCTAGGAAAAAGATACCTCACTGTTGTGTGATCTGTAAACATAATAACCTTTGAACCTAATAAGTAAAAAAAAACTTGTAATATGCAGTAACTACATCTAATAGTTCTTTTTTCTATGATTATATTGTATAGTTAAGTTGAGGTCCTATTAAAGTCTTGATAATGTAGAAGAAAGCATGTAACATTTTATCCTTATGCTGCTCTAATATATATCCAATTGTGTAGTCACTGACATCACACGTCAATTCAAATGGTAAACTTTAGTTTGGTGGTTATAAAATAGGTGCCGATGTTAATGTTCACTTTAACCTGTCAAAAGCAAGTAAAAAACCATTATAAAAACCAAAAGGTACGTCTTTTACTAATAAATGAGTAAGAGGTTTGGCAATTAATGAAAAATCCTTTATAAATCGTCAATAGAATCTAGCATACCCTAAAAACGCTCTAACCCCTCGAACATTGCTTGGCATCAGAGTTTATCGATGACTTCGGTCTTTGCTTTATCCAATTTAATACCGTTATGGGATATCTTATATCCCAAAATAACTCCTTCATAAACTATGAAATGGCATTTCTCCCAGTTTAATATTAAATGTGACTCTTCGTACTATTGGGGAACTTTGTCTAAAATTTTCAAATATTACTTGAAAAAATCTCCAAATATTGAAAAATCATTTATAAATACTTCCAAAAAGTCCTTAATCATGTCTACAAAAATTACCATTGTACGCTGCTAAAATGTAACTGGTGCACCATAAAGTCCAAATGGCATCCATCGATACAAAAAATGTCATATAAGCATGTAAAAGTTATCTTCTCTTGATCGTCGGTATATATAAATACCTTATTGTAGCCAGAATATATATCCTTAAAGAAATAAAATGCATATTCAACAACTTGCTATATTATATGATCAACAAATGGTAATTGAAAATGGTCTTTCTTTATTACCGAGTTGAGCTTACTGTAATCTATACAGTCCTGCCACTTAATGACTGTTTGGGTTGATATCTGCTTACCCTTCTCATTTTCCACCACTCTTATCCCGCCTTTTTTAGGTATGCATTGTACTGGACTCACCCACTTGTTATCTAATATTGGGTAAATAATTCTTACATCCAAAAGCTTGATAGTCTCCTTCTTGACAACTTCTTACATGTTTCGATTCAATCGTCATTACCTATCCCTTACTGTATTATATCCATCCTCAATATTTATTCTATAAACAACAATGATAGGACTTATCCCTCAGATATTTGTTATTTACCACCCCATAGCTCTCATTCTTCTTTTTATAATCTCAACCATTTTCTTTTCTTGTTCCTCATTTATCTGATATAATTATTAGTAGTGTTTTATCCTTACCTGGAAATGTGTACCTTAAATGCACTGGTAGTGTTTTGAACTTAATTGTTGGTGGTTTCTCATAAGAAGGTGGGGTTGGTGAATCTGTTCTCTCTATAGATTCCACTTTTCATTGTCATCTAACTCCCTTCTTCTTTATTTATCCCATTGTTATCTACTTCACTTTTCTTCTTAATCATTGCTCTTTGTTTACATGAACAAAATGGTGTCATTTTATATATGAAAGAGATTTGGGCTTTGGTTGGTCCAGGCTATAAAGCCCAAGCTTAAACCTAGTTTGAAGTCTAACATTTTTTTAAGAACAGCCCGAATAGAACTAGAAGTTTGATTAATTTGGCTGAGCTCATTGACTTTGGGTTAGGCTAGGTTGAGTTAGGATCAGGCCCATTTTCCATTCTTATATGAAATATCATTTTTTTGTAGTGATTATGAACATATAATAAAAATTTACTCTATAAAATAATGCTTATTAAGTAAAACCAAAAATGTATAGGTTGAAAAAGTTTAAAGGTTAACCTTTGAAAACCCACATTTATATAGGTAACATAATGATGTCTCTATTTGTAGGTTAATATTAAGTGGAATAAAATAAATACAAAATTTGGCATCATTTAGTATCATAAAATGAAAAACAATTATATTACCAATAATTAATTCTAAAAGAAAAATCATCAAGAGCCTTCATATGAGCCAAATGAAGAAATTGGTTTTAAAAGATTAACTACTGAACTAAGAGGAAGAAAGAGGAGGTGAACACTTTTTTTATATAAAGGAGATAACTACTTACTTTTTAGATTAATTCTATTTGACAATATTGACTTAGTATGTATAATAAAAGATAGAAAATATTATTACATGTTCCTAGGGGAAAAATTTTAACTTTTATTTTAGTACATTATCTCTTGATAAATTGTTCATTTCTTTCATAAGAATTTTGTATTTACAATTTCCTCACAATTTACCCAATTTAATATTGACAAGAGGTATAAGAGAATGATAATTTGAAACTTAATATTTATAAATGATTGATGCATGAATCAAGGGAGAGTATACATTCCATATTGCTTTGAATAAGGAGAGTTTATTCATCATCATTTTTTTTTCCAAAATCACTAAGTCATTATAAAAAAGGACAGATTGATACACTAAAAGAAGCTTTAACCTTTAGTTTTAAAAATAACATGATATGTTACTTCAAGTATTTTTAAATTTGGTAATATCATTAAGCTAATTAGTCAAGTATTTAAGGAAAATAGGAAAATTAACTATAATGAAAGGAAATTTTGATCAAAGTATCAAATTGAGAAAAACGAAGGACCAAATACAATTTAAGAGACTTTCAAGGCAATTTAAGTCAAATACATCAAGAACAAGAAATGATGAAGTTATTCCATATGCAGTAGGACATTGTAATATTTTTTGTAACCCTATCCTAATCACTTTAATATTCTAAGGGCTCAAAGTTTTATGAAAATTGCATATAAATGTTCTCATAATCAAAACAAATTTTGTTTTGAATTTTAAAGAATACAAAAGAATGAAATCATTCCAAGTAGGTCATTTTAATCTTTCATATACCCCTATCTTGGTCGCTTGAATATTCTAGGGGCTTAAAGTTTCATGAACATTACATATAAATGTTTTCATAATCAAAAGAAAATTGTTTTGGAGTAATCTTTTGATCTTAACATAATATACGGGGAAATTTTAAGGGTAATTTTTAATATCTTAAACTATGAAAAAAATATAAAACATGTCCTAACTTTTATTTTGTAACACTAAATATCATAACGTATAGAGATTTATACATATTAATGCTAACCAACTTAAGAATCAATCCTTAGAAAAATCTCAAAAAAGTTTAAACTATACCAAGAAAGTTAAATTAGATATATAAAGAGGATTAACATATTAACTATAAAGAATCAATAACTAAGTTTATTGAAGTATTTGAATGCCATAAATAAGGAATTCTTTGATAATTTCAAAGTTTGATGAAGAACAAGGAAAAAGTGACACTTATAGCTCCCAGTACACAAAGATGTTAAAACTCCCTCACTTTTTGTATAAACACCTATTAAATTCTAGGCATAGTTCAATGGTAGACACAACCTAAGACATTATCATGTTTTAGGTAATGCTCACTATGGAAACTTCAATTTCAATGGACATCATCTGGGATATGGCCATGTTGAAGGCCCTATCTTCATAATTTACTTCTTATAAAGTTTCACAAGCTAGTATATAGTCATATATAAGGACATGTTCTTTTCTAGAAGTTTGACTCCCATATTTAGAAAGAAGAACAATTTAAGGGCATGTCCATACGTAAGATTGTTCAATATTTTAATGGCTAGAAAGAAATATGCACTAGGATATAGTCATGTCTCGAGTCGTTTCAACCAAAGATGACTAATAACCCTCTAAATTTTCTTCAATTCTAACTCTTATAACTAGTCTTTCATATGATGGATCTCTTGTTTAGCTAATCATACTAGCATCATTTCCCCCATCTTCTATACAATTCATCCTTAAATCTTTATCTTTGAGCATATAGATACTTTCTCCAAAACCACATGAATAAAGAAGACATTTAGATACTTTATAAAGCTTCTTTTAGTTCAGTAGATCTTACCTATTTAACCTATAATGATTATATATTAATGAATAGTTTCTCCAATTGTATATGATTAAGTTTAAATAAGAACTATAATAAATAATACCTTTTATTTATAATTTTTAATAAAAATAAAATAGTATCTATTATTTCACTTTGATTTTCGTACATTTCTTAAGTCATTGTCCATTATATGGATTTGGACACTTCATAATAAGCCAATCAAACTTCTATAAAAGAGTAATTTGAGCTACATTAGTATAACCATCTCCTTTAAAAATCATACTACATACCTTTTTATGAATGTAGTATCTAGTATAGAAGATACTTTCCTTTTGCTACTTTAACTCATCCTTATTGATTTGATGACTTAACACTCTCTTACTATCAAGCAACTCATCTTCAACATCATAATCAACTCCACCATCACTACAATCATTAAGTGTTGGTGTAGATTCCTTTCCTTTTAGATTCTTTATATGTTTAACAGAGGGTATTTTTATCAATATACTACTTGGATCCTAATCCACACCATATGGACTTTTAGGCTCCCTTTAAGGCTCTTATTCACATCGAACTCCTCTCCTACACTTGAATTAACCCATGTTAATGTCAAAACTTAGAACAAATTCATTAGCACTTAGATCATTATTCTGTTCATCAACTTTCATTTAAAATTGTGAATTATAGCTAATATGCCTCCTCTTATTAGGAACTCTAAGTTGTTATCCCCGTTGTAATTTTATAAATTAATGGGATTGCCTTACTAATATGTCTTTCACCTTATTATGATTTATAGTTGGTTTCTCAAATTGAATTTGCATAGCCTGTAGAAAGAAAAAATGTTCCTTTTCTTTCTTAAGCATTAAAATAACTTTAGAAGCCATATTTAAAATCTATAAGAAAATTTGTAAAAAAACTTACTCTCTCACTCCCTCACATGTATATTCTCTAAGATGTCAATACCCTTATATTTCACTCTTTAGTTGGCGTTTCTCAACATTAATCTCACACTCCAACAAATATTTCAAGCTTGTAAAGTTCAAAATAAACCAATGTACTAATTGTTAAGGAAAACTAAGACGTGATTTAAATAAGAAATAAAAGAATTAAATAAAATAAGTAAGATAGCATTAGTTTAATTTGAACCATATTTAAAAAAAGAAAATGGAATTAATAAATAGGAAGTAAGAGTTTTACAAAGGAGAGAAGATCCATAAGGGGGTGCCCTTGGCAACCTTGCAATACAAGGTAAATATTAAGAACAAAAGACTAGAATGTTAAATATGATGATAAATTTGTTGTTATAGGTGTAATGATGTTAAGATATTTGAACTACCATTTTGATTCAGTTTTTGCAGCAATATTTACTCCATAACTTCAATGATGATCATATATTTCAAGGTTTATTTGGAAGAACTTTTGTTTGTGAAACATCTGAGATTTCTTCCTTGCTATAAGTTGTAAACACAAAGACCTATAACAACATTGTGGATCAATTGGTTAGCTCTCATGTACACAGTCTGGTTTGATAGATGTAGAATAAGGTCTGGAAGTGAATCTCCCAAATTGAACCATTGACTTTTCATGGTGATATATTCCCATGTATCTTTGTTAAAGGAGCATTCAAAGAAGAGATGAATTTGAACCATATTTTTAGCAATTAAGATTTGAACAGTTTACTTATGAAAATTTTGGCTAGACTTTTCTATCAAGAAAATAATAAATCCTTTTTCACATTACCATCACATGAAAAATCTAGTATGAATGACACAAAATACAAAATTAAATGAAGAAGAAATCCTAACATAAAAAGAAGAGAATAAAAAAACACTAAACAAGAAGATGAAATTTTTATTTTTAAAACTTAAAAAAATGAAATTTAGTAAAAGTAATGACAAATTCATAAGGAAAAGAAAATCTTAGAAAAAGAAAATAGAATATAATTTGAATGGTATGAAAATGAAAACACAAATATATTTAATTTAAAGCCAAGCTTTGATAGCAACAAATGCAAAACCACATAAAAAGAAAATCATAGAGGACACAAAAAAAAGTTTGAACCACACCAAGAAATTGAAATCAAATATATAAAAAAGAAATGACTTATTAACTATAAAGAATAGAAAACTAAATTCTTTAAATATTTGAATGCCACAAAGAAGGAATTCTTCTATAAGTTTGAGGTTCAACGAAAAATAAAGAAAAAAGAAGCACTTACGATTCTTAAGAAATGAAGGTGCTAAAAACCTCCTCACATTATGTAAAATCGCTCCTTAAATATTGGAAAAATATTACGGTTTAAAAGAAAGGCAAGATCATATTTTTTATAGAAACTTTAATGTTAATGGAGGTGATATTGGACTCAATTGTATCTTTATAACATGTTTTCTTAATATTTATTTAGGTTGGTACATGGTCGTGTGTGACGCTATGTGATTCTCTAAAACTTTAACTCCTATATCAAGGGAGGAGCACGTTCAAGACACATTTATGTATGAAGCCATGTGTGATCTCTTCATATTTAAAGAGAAACACAAACTGGGTCATAACTGTATCTAAGGCTATGTTTAGCCCCCTCCAAATCTTCTCCAATTCCATCCATTATAATTAGTCTAAACCTTTCTGCAATAGATCTTGCATTTGACTAGTTGTGTGTGTATATATATATATATATAACTTAACTGTGTTAAGCTAAAATATCTCTATAAAATTCATTAGTTGGAACTTTAATATATAATTTGTATGTGTGTTAAAAGTAATCCACTGTATACTCAATAAGAATTTGAAAATATATGATGAAACCTTTAATTGAATTATTCACTAAACAAATACATTATTCATTTACAGCAATTGAATTATTCACTAAAAAATGCATTATTCATTAACAACAATAACTTGGTAAATATCTCTCTTATACACAAAGTCTGGGGAGGTCCAGTAGTATGCATCCTTACTCCTAACTAGTAAAGAGATTGTTTTTTAAAACTAATTATACATTAACTAGCTAAAATAGTTTTGGTTAGTTAGTTCTGTAGGATTTTCAAACAATGAACAATAATAAACATCGCAAATCTAAATCTAAAATACCAAAATCCATGTGAATATTGAAACCAAAATCAAGATCAATTATACCTTTTTGTAGTGGAAATGGAAGAGGAATTGGTGGTGATAGAAAAGAGCATGTCAAACGTCTCGCCTCTACTGTATCCACACTCATACAAGACTGAATATCATGCTTACGGTGTGCTAGCCCCAATCTCATCCTCTCTTTCTCTATATGCAGATGTGTGTTACTTTTGTGATTAGAAGATCATTCATCTTCCAATCACCCATATATATAAATATATAGGAAAACCCAAACTGGTTAAGAGTGAATTAGACCAGTACAAATCCAAAATAGGCCTATTAACTGTTTAGCTTGCTTAGTGTGCCACCCTGTAGGCTTATTTAATATTAGTACTAGGCCCAAACTTCTTTTATGCCCACAAGTTATAAACCGCCTCTAGCAAGACATTATAATTACCCAATATTAAATAAGGTCAAAATACGACACAAAGCATATACTAACAAGTTGAACATATAACTCAACCTAGAATAGTGAGGGATGAAGTGGCTAGTTAAAGGATAGGCTAGTTGATGTAGAGCACCGTAAAAATACTCAAAATAATTAGACCTACAACTATAGCAGTGATAAGTCTAGGTCAATCCCACAGAGAGTGTTTGGTTATATGTTTAGGTTAGGGGTTCATTTGGTTTTCAGATAAAAAATAAAATGAAATTAAACTAACAAAAACAAATTAAAGAAAACATTACAAAATGATGAAAAGTGATGAATATGTTAAGGACCTAGTCATCAATTCGATCTCAACCTACTCACGATTAAACATACCTCATTGAATTGTTATTCTCATACCTCTCCTAGCAACTATTAATCGTAGGTTAACAATAAGCTTTGCCAACCTCAATTTTCCCTTAGGTTGTGTTTAATTGATAAGAGCTCATTAATTAAACCCATCTATCGAATAACCTATAACAAGCTCTTTACATTTAATGGACAACCATATTACAAGTTAGGAAAATAGATTAATTAAGGCAACAATCACACAAGTTCAGGTCATTTAACCTAGGCTATGTTATCCTTAATGATTAAAAATCATTAGCTGTCACAAATGAATGAAAAACACATCAATTACTTATTGTATTCAAATCTAGCAATAGGATTATATATAAAAACAATCAAATAGAGTATTCAATTATTCTTACACAATACCCAATTTAATAAACACAAGATAATATAATAAATTCCTAAAAGAGAAATAACAACAAACATAATGGAGAGAATGCTTAACTGGGTTCTTCGACATTGATATCACCTCCAACTAGCATCAAAAAGCTCAACCCTTTATGGGTTTCTAATGGAATGGAGCTTTGCCCATTCTTCTCTTCAAAATCGAGAGCTTATGACTTCAAAATGCTTCTCCAATACTTTTCATGCCTTCTACCATCACATTATGTCTATTTATATTAAAAGGTAGGGTTTCAGGTGAACAAGTGGCAAAGTAATGGGCGTGAGAAGAGTGTCACGCCTATAACACATTTTTCATGGGCTTGAATGAAGCTTATGACCATGACAATTTACTCTTCATCTTCATGCATTTTCTTATCTCGTCTTTCTTTAATCCTTCTTATTGTTGTTCCATGAAAACAAGTGAGTGTGAATCTCAAGAAGACAGTTCAAAGATTGTGCTTTCGACTTACTTTAGCTCTTTCTCTGTCAAATTGTACCTAGAATCAAATATGAACTAAAGTGAATGTCTTAAGCATTTCATAGCATTAATCACTAAGTGTTATGGACTAAATATATAATCAATTAAACACATATCATTAGTTAGTAACCTAACTAAAGGGACATTGACTAGTAAAAGGTAAGGTATTAAATAGTTTATTGTGCTTAGAAACTAATCTTTATAATGAATACTATATCATAATAATTTAAAATTATTTTGGGTATTAATACATCATACATGAGTTTTGGGAAGAAAAGTATATAAGAGAGTTATTAAGAGCCTTGAAAGGCTAGAAAACGTAAATGAGTGCATGTATACATTGCATAAACCATATTAAGCTCTTGTCCATTGGGGTGAACAAGAAAAGAAGATTTTAAGTTGTATTTAATCATTTATAAGATCATTGAGTGAATAATTAATGTTGTAACAGATTTATGTTCACTTGTGAAAAAGGAAAATAATTATAAGTCTTTCTCTTCACTTATGGTAAAGAAGATCTTATATAGAGGGTTCCTCTTCACCCACTGAAGGCAGAGAGATAGTGTAATTGTCAAGTAAAGATTAGAGATTGGGATGTGAAAGTAATCTAAAAATTGTTTAGTTGAACCACTATAAATCAATTTTATTTCCCTTTCCCTAATTTTCTTCTTCCACTTCTTCCTGCTCTTATCGTCGTCATTGTCATCGTCGTCGTTGTCGTCATCTTCATTATCATTATCGTCGTCATTGTCAACATCATCATCATCATTATTATTATTTAAAAAAATTTAATAGACCAAAAATATATTCATATAATTCTTCCACCCTCTTGTGTACTATTTAATGACCAAGACATATTATTGAAATGATTTGAGATTATGTAAACCATATGAGTAATAACTAAAAGAATATAGTTATTTAAATTTGTAGGCCATCTTAGGATGTAATGGTAATTAGGATCTCTCTTTTAGATATATGAGGATGAGAAGCTCTTCTTAGGTGATGATGAAGCCTAATATAGGATTTAATATATGACATGTTATTTTCATGAAAAATATGACCTATCGTCTTTGAGCAAACAAAGAAGCATGTTCTTTTGATGAAAAATATGACCTATTGTGTTTGAGCAAATTCCATGCTTCTTTGTTTCTTATAATTCATATTATGATAATGAACAAGCTTCATACCATTTTATAAAGCGGCATACATAAATGAGAAGATTGTGGCATCCTATTTTAGTATGGCTATGTATGAAAATTATAATTATTTGTATCTTAATGATTATGTATTCTAAGTCTAAATTGAGAACTATATATGAATACGTAGAATCTTGTAACCTAGAAGATGATGTATGAGAATTGAATTTTCATGTTTAACATTGTATATTATATTCTCATATAATGCTTTAGATATATATTCATTATACTGTAAATATTATCCTTTAGTAAAAATAGCATTGGAATTAGTTGATGTAGTTTTATAAAGTGCTAATTTTATACCTGTCATTTGAGTTGTTTTGGACTCCAAGAATGCTCTTTAATATATTGTCTATCTTGGTAATGAAAAGTTTAAAGACATTAATCTCTTTTACTTTCCCATTCTCATACATCAAATTATACTTACTATCATTACAACAACCATGCTATTATGTTTTATCATGTCAAATATTTCACATGTCAATTTCTCATTCTCAATCACATGTATACGTATGAGTTATTAAGCCTCTTTATACTTAAAAGAGACTTTCTCCCTTTTTTATGCTTATTGATCTCTTTAAATTCAACTAAAGCACTATAAGGAAGCTCTTTATTACAAAAAATACTCATCATCACAAGAATATGAGTTAAAGGATACTTCATCATTATTTTTATAAAGTATATTCTTGCCACTTTATTTTTTAATTCTTTGCTCTTTAAATTGTTTGTTTGTCCAATATTGAATTTGATACCTTCTTTATCTTACAATCCACTTTCTTATTCTTCTTACTTTTTTGTATCTTCTCCACTATAACTTTTGATTTATTAATGTCATCATATGTAATTTCATTTGTGTTCCAAATATAATAAGTATTTTTACATATTGACACATTATTTAGCATATTTCTATTGAATGAAACAACATGAATATATATTGCCTTATCATTCAATGCATTCAATCTCTTATCATTGGCATCCCACTCACTTTCTATAATAAAAACTTTCATTTTAATTTTTGAAAACAATAAATCATTTTCATTAAAAATGGGCAATATTAATACTCGCTTTACTCAAAATGTTCATAGTGTTCTTTACTAAATTTTTTCACAGATTTATATGCAATAAATGAGACTAACTTTGATACCAATGGTTGATCTCCAAATCACACACAAAGGGATGAATTGTATTTTTATCATTTTTGGGCTGTTAAAAACTAATAAATGAATTTTTGAATGCTAATCAATGATTGCGATAATTTCATATATAGTAATCTCAAAACAATCACAATAATAATTTTAGAAATAAAGAAGAATTATAAGCTCAATTTACAGTAGTTCAACAAACAACCTTTGGCATGTTCCTACTCCAACAATGTTTGTTTAAGAATTTACTATTTTTTTTCCGGTAGTAAGTGTAGAGGAACCCATCATATAACATCTTTTACATCACCAATAAAAAAGAACTATTACATATCTTCTTTATGGTAAAAATAAACATTATACATCTTCTTAGAGTTCTACTATAATTGTTCTTTCAAAACAAAGAACAACTTTTATACAATCTTTATTATGGAAAAGAGAAACCCCTTTTACAATTTTCCTTCAAGGTGAAGAGGCACTGTAAAATCACCTTAAACACTCTAAATACAATGAACAAGAACAACCTTTATACAATCTTTTATTATAGCAAAGAGAAACTCCTTTTACGATTTTCCTCCAAGGTGAAGAGGAACCATAAAACCACTTTCATCACTCTAAATACAATGAACAAAAACCTCAATAAGAGCTTATCAAACTTGGTCACTTGATTATTTTGATAAACTCATAAAGGCTCACACACTCAAAATGAAACAATAAATGCTCAAATGATTGAAAAACATTTGAATGTGTGTAAAAGGAACTTAAAATGTTTCTTGATATAAAAATCAATAAGAAACACCTATTTATAGTGTTTTGGTAAATTGGTCGACTAATAGGCATATTGGTTGATCAAGATGACACATTAGTCAATTAATACATGAACTAATGTTGTAAGAAACTTTCGTAGATCAATTTTAACAACTTTAACTTATAATAGTCAACCACTAACCCATATAGGTTGACCAATTACTATAAATACATGATTTTTACTACTTTGAATTCTCAAACTCAAGTTGATTAATACAATTATGAACTAAACACTTCATAAAATGTTCTCTAAGTTTGTTTAAAAGACCAATATGCTTTTATATTAAAACCAAAAGCTTCAATGCCTCTTAATGAATGGAAAGAATTATGTAATAAATTGAAATGAAATGTTTATACTTGACGAGCCTTTTAAACTATCAAAACAAATGAGGTGAGCTTATAATAACTAATACTCAATATACAAAGACCTTAATATATCTTATCTTCTTTTATGCTTAACTTGGTCTTGATATTGAAGATTGCAAACTTAATCGTTTCTTTCATAATCCATTGTTATAATAAGGTCATGTTCTCATATTCATTCTTATCAAAACATTAACTCATTAATAGTACTAATGTTTTGTAATCATCAAAACATTGATTGAAATATCCCTTGAACACAATTGATTTTAAAATTTGTCTTTACTTATTTCAAAGGTTGAATGCATTTTACTTAGATCTTTTATCTTTACATTGTAAGACTTTTTTATCAACATTGCGCATTTTAATTAATAATCATACATAATTTTTTTCTAGTGCTTCTTAAAATTCTTTCCTTACATATATAAATATTAATAATTAAAGAAAATATGAGAACTTTATGTTTTCATATGTGAAATGTTTATATTATTGTTATTGTAACATCACATTATTCAACCTTGGAATATTATACACAAGAGATACTACTGAGAAGTTAGGAAGTGCATTTCATGTTCATGCATCATTTGACACACATACATGTTAAATTGATTATATTACACATTAAAATGAATGTATATGCATTCATTTACAATTTTTTGGGTATAATTTATTTATAAATGTGATTTTTGAAATGAATTATGGTTAATATGTCTTGAAAATTTGAATTGGTGATAATAACTGTCGATTTAGAAATTTTGGTGAAATTTAGGAAATTCCTAAACTTTTAGGTTTTTTTGGACTAGGAAAAATACCAAATGGCAGGACAATTAAATTATGGTAGTAGAAATAAGAGTCAATTAGCAATAGAAATTTTGATAAATGACCTTAAAAATTATTGACAAATGTTATTGAAATTTGGGAGACAATTGGATCAGAAATTGGAGTTAAATGGACTAGTTAAATAAAAAAACCTAGCGTAAACCTATAGAGATTGGACACGTGGCAAGTAACAAGTTTCCCTTGTCAAACCATGTCTTTAACCTATAATTCTTTTAACTCTAAAGACCATTTAATTGTTTTGTATCTTTTTTTCCCCTTCTCTTTAAAATCTTCTTTATCTCCTCCATTCTTCTTCATTCACTATACCAATCTTACCTTTATCAACATTGAAGCTTTCTCTTACCTTTCACCTGCTACTCCCATCTTGTTCTCTCCTTCATTTCTCACTAAAGACCCAACCCTACCACCTTTATAAGATGATGTGCATGTGAGAGAACAAAGCTAGGGTTAAGTGAGATCGTGAAGAGTTTGAAGTTTTTAACAAGTAAGTTATGCTTTAATCTTTAGTGGTAGTGAAAAATGGAACAATTATGATGAGTAATTTGAGATTGGTGATTATGATCATGAAATTGATTCTTTTATGTTAACATGGGTGGAAACAATAATAATGAGATTATGTTTTAATTTTTATGGGTTAATTTATACATGAGTTGTTTTAGTAAGAAGCAATATGATAAAAATTTAATAGATAAATGATTATGAACAATGGAGTTTGAAATATGATGATGTGTGGATGAAGAGGTAGATGAAGTTATGTCTTATTTTGTGATATAAGCAATGATAAATTATGAGTTTTGAGTTAAGAAAAGGGGTATAATTTGGTGTCTGGAAATGAGATGAATTAAAGTAATAATTGGGGTTTAAATAAAGGTGTTAATGAAGTAGAAAATGTGTAGAAAATTGTTGATGGAAGAGTATATGAATATGTTCTATTTTGGTGTTTGTGATCAATTATGGGTTTGAATTGTGTATAGATGATATTAAACTAAAATTGAGGTATAAATGAAGAGGTTATCAACTAGTAATGATGGAATTTAGACAATAAATTGTTTGATACTATGAATTTGATATTATGAAAAATGGATAGGATTGCATGAATGAGAATGTGTTGTTAAAGATGCTAAATTAATTGATTAAGAGGTTTGATAGTTTAATGCAATCAAATTGGTAATTCAATTAGTGTAGAATGAGGTTGTATTAGGGGTAGTGAATCCTAGTTATTTTGGTGTGAAAAGGGTGTTAAAATATGTGTTGAATTTGGATGAATGGGGAGGAAAATTTACAGGGCAAGATTGTGACTAACCTAATAGAAAATGTTTTTTTTATGTCGTGTTTCTCCACGATCGTGGCCTGGCCAAAAAAAGTTTCTATCATAATCATGGCTAGCTTCAAAAGTTTCTATCATGATCATGGCAAGGACACCACAATCGTGACTAGGCTTATGGAGGCAAAGAGTTGTCCTTTGAGTGAAGTAGGAACTAATCAATACTAGGACACCACAATCATGATCAGGCTCATGAAGGTAAAGAGTTGTCCTTTGAGTGAAGTAGGAATTAATCAATACTAGGGTGCTTTCATATGATGTAATTAGGCTTCTCGAATGAACTTAGTTGATGTTGAATGAGGAGATTAAGTTGAGTTAGTGTATTATGTATTAAAGAATGATTGAATGATGATGTTAATTGATCATGAGATGTGTATTAAGGAAATATACCTGAGATTTGTCATTGACCATGCATTATACATAACACATATACATGTGTATATGATTGAGTATTCTTTTGAATGTGTAGAGTAGTAATGTGTAACTGTATGTATTTCCATGATATAGAGGAGTAATTAGAGTGACCTCATCCAGACATTACTAGGACTTAGGCAATAAACTAAATGGAGTGAACTATGAGTGACCTAAGATGGTCTGACCATGATTGTTTCTTTGTTACATTATGTATTGAATTGTTATGTGATGTGTTTTTACTGATTTTTACACATTGAATGTTTGAGGCAGTTAATTCATGAATAAAACGTTGGAAATGCTCCTTGAATGTGAATTTGACTAAATAATTGTTTTCTCATGTTATATATTGAATACCGGACCAAGGTCTGATGAAAAATGTGAATGAGAAAGAGAATGTGAATGTGATTAATGGAACATAATGATTGAATATATGTAGTGCATTTCATTATGTAAATGTATGAAAGATAAAGGCAGTTGTAACTAAAGTTGTCATTGAAAATGAGCTTAAAGCTCAATGTATGGTAAAAGCCTCTGGCTCACTAAGTAAAATAAGCCTTATATCCCCAACGGGAGCTCGCTAGCCACAATAGATATGGGACAGTGAAAAAGACAATCGGTCATAACAACGTAATAAAAAAATGAGAGTCTCATGGACATCGCATACACACATAAAATGTATAATTTGAATGATTGTAAAGCATTGTTAAATTGAATTGACTAAACACATGTGAAAGTTTATGAACAAATTGTTTTGTGGTGCTACCTATTGATAAAGGTGAATTATATGAATTGAGTGATTATATAAGTAGTGTGTTACGTGAAATGAGTGAACTATTGAGGATGGTCAACTCATTGAGTTTGCAAAACTCTCCAAAATTGCAACATTGACTTTATAGGTTTGAGAGTGACAACTTAGCTTGTAAGACAACTTAAAAGAGATCTAGTACAACGTTTGGATAGAAGACATGGCTTAAAGGTCAGTCAGTTGGGATTGAAGGACTTAGACTAAAAATTTGTTAATTTCTTATGTATGTAGCATGCTTTATAGACAGAGATGTGAACTCTGATAGGTTGATATATATAAACATGGAAGTTGTATATAATGCTACAATGTAAATCATGGTTAATGAAATAAAATGAGGAAGTTTTAGGTTTTAGACATTGTGGTATTTATGTTTTTAATTTTTGATGTCATGAGATAAGTGAAAGTGATATAGTTAGCACAACGTTTCCATTGAACATGTGCATGAAAGTCTGATGGGCATATGTGTACGCATCGGATGGGAGTGGGTGCTACAGTTGGTTGGTATCAGAGCATGGTATGGCATCCATAGGGACATATAAGAATGTTAGGCATGACATATCTGAAGTAAATCACATGTTAATATAGAATTTGCGTACAATAAACTAAATACACAAGAAGGGGGGTTGAATTGTGTATTCTTTTCGTGAATACAAAATCTTTAATAAATCTTATTAAGAACTTCTCTAACTTGTTAAAAGAATATCACAAAAATTATACGAAAATTATTACGTAGTTAAATCACAAATAACTTCTATATACTTGTTTAACAACAAAATAAACTAAAGTAAAAGGATAGAAGATAGACGCTGCGAGCACCCAAAACCATGGGCTACGTCTAGTTCTCAGAGTTTGCCTGAGTATTTCACTATACTTCGAAAAATTACAAGCATTCTTTCTTCCCTTCCAGAGCCTCTTCAGATCTTTTAGACAAAGTATTCTTTCTGCTAACTTAGCCTCTCCAGGCTCTTAGCCTTTTCTTTCTCTTGCTAGAAAGATATTATGATGGTTAGCTCTCTTAGTATCGCACTACAGAATTTTTCTTTTCTAAGAAAACACTTGAAAGCTCAAAGATCAATGATTTTTCTCAAAGTTTGTAAGATTATCTAATCTTTGACTACGACTAGTATTTATAGCCTAAGTCTCCAACTGCTTCTTGATTCTTGATAACTTCTTCTTGAATCTTGATAACCGTTATTTAGTTGAGTTCTGTAACTAACTCCAACTAACTAACTATTCGACATACTAGCATATCTTCTTCTTTGTATCGTCTGTGTTTTTCTCTTCTTCTGTGTTTTCTGCTTCTTCTGTGTTATGTGCTTTTTCTGTGTTTTTTTCTTCTTCTGTGTTCTGTGCTTCTTCTGTGTTTTGCGCTTCTTATATGTTTTCCTTTCTTCTAATTTTTGTGCTTCTTCTGTGTTTTCCTTTCTTCTGTGTTTTTGCGTTTCTTCTATGTTTTCCTTTCTTTTGTGTTTTCTATTTCTTCTGTGTTTTGCGCTTCTTCTATATTTTCCTTTCTTTTGTGTTCTGTGCTTCTTCTGTGTTTTCCTTTTCTTCTGCGCACTTAACACATTTATAAAAAATGTTCATTTATTTATAACATTATTATTATTTGATTGTCATAAAAATTAATTATCGTGAAGTCCTCTTGACTTAACAATCTCTCCCTTTTTGATGATAACAAATAATCATAATTGTAGAAAGATACAAGTGAATGAACTAATATTATTTAGATAATGAATAAGAAGACAACAAACAAAATACACATATGCTATCTTCTACTTTTGTATCTGTTTTTCTCTTCTTTCTTCTGCTTTTCTTTCCTTTCTTTTGCTTTTCTTTTTTCTTCTACTTTTTTACCCCTTTCTTCTTCTTTCCTCCCCCTATTTATTATTAATTAAAAAGTTTATCTCAGATGCTTCATGATTTCAGAAAACATACGTTGCATATTAGTTATGATCAACTTGAGGTCTTCTTCTATTGAAAGTCGTAGATAGGCTACTTCCTCATATAGATCACCCACTGAGTCATTCAGATCATCAACCTTAGTATGAATTTCTTCAATCT
>JAOSBO010000210.1:36516837-36527004 GCA_027563915.1 Erythroxylum rotundifolium
AAAAGCAAGTTCTAGCATAAACAAGCTATGTTGATAACACATAACAAAAATAAATGTATGAGCACAAATTTGATGAATGCTCTAAGGCTTAAAGCTCAAGTAGATGTCAAAATGCATTAAGTCTTGTACACTTTCATTCAATAAAACCAACAGGATACTTCGAATAATTTGATGAAAAACACTAATCAATTTAATGAAAAAAAGTAATTATGTTTGTTTCTTTTATGAATTATTTTTTAACCCAAAAATGTATCCTAACTTAAGGATTATTTATAAATAACAATTAGAAAATTAAGAGGCTATCATGAGGAGTAATAAATCTATAAATCATAGTATTTATGAGTTCAAGCACAAATCATAAATTTCATTATCATATATACGCTTACCCGCCATACCTAATCATATATTGTTCCCAATATATGCATAAGATGCTTACATATCATAAAAATAAAGCGTAAAGTAAAAGACTCCCCTAAGTTGTGAGCATCGAAAATGAGATGTGCTATGGTGTTAGTAGATATAGAGATATCATGTGACACATAATTAAATTCTCTTTTGTTTCTCAATCTATCACTTTTTTTGGCTATTTGAACACACTTCTGATGAGTACTTGTGGTAGATAGGATTGATCTTGTGCAGTTAGATTCATCATAGATTTTCCTCTCACCAGTCTTAGTAGTAACTTTGGAGTGCTCCATAATTGTAACAATTATAAACATAAAACTAATTCAAAAAATGATTAAAACAACCTAATAATAGCTAAAATGTAATTTAAAATGAAAGCAACTAAAAGTAATTAATAAAAATGAAGTAAAAATAAATAGAACATTAAAACAATACTAGTGGGTGTTGGTTTAGTGAATATGGGACGTTGCTGAGTGGCTGGGTGGGTGGAGTGAGATGGGGCTGCGTTGGTACATCTGGTTCTTTGGTGGCTTACGTTACTATAGGCACTGTAAGTGATGTTGATTGCTTCCGCTAGTTGGCTAGGTGTGCAGCTGATGGGGTTGTTGTATTGGAGTTGGGTGGCTTTGGTACTACTAGTGCTTTATGCAAGTGGTTGGAGCTGCCTTTTGATTTTACTAGCTGAAAGAGAAACAAACATATTGGGGCTTTTTTATTATTGTTGTTTTCTTTTTAAAAAATTTATATATTTTTAATTATTTATTTATTTGTTTATTTTTTATTTTACTTTTATTTTTATTAATTATTATTTTTAATTTTTTTATTAATATTATTGAAATAAAATAATGAAAAGTTTCTTTAAAACCTAAACAAAATATAACATTCATAAGGCATGATCATGCCTTATAAATGTTAGTATTCTGGAATTTTAAGGGTTCCATTCAAGAAAGCTAAATCGTATAAGGTGTGATCTTTCCTTATGAGATTTAGTATTCTGAATTTCTAAGGGTTCCATTCTAAAAAGCTAAATCGCATAGGGTGTGATCTCATCTTATGAGATTTAATATTATGAAATTTTGAGTCTTTAATCTTGACAATTGAATTGCATAAGGTGTGATCACGTCTTATGAAATATAGTATTTTCAAATTTTAAGACTCATTTACTCCATAAGCCAATAAATTTGGGTTGCCTTTTAAAAATGCAATTATTTAATGTCGGTATGCTCAATAGGGCTTTTTTTCTTCTTAAACTTCTACGTAATTATAGTTTTGTACTCCTTAAGTTGTGTTATTAACCCATCCTCTTGCCTTGCAGTCAATCTTTTTTAGATGATCATAGGTAATGACTCTCTTTTACTCAAATAGACATATTTTAGTTGATCAGGTAAGGTCATTAATTCTATCTTTGGAGCTTGCAAAACAAAAGACAATATTTTTTTGTGAGTTATAGCAATTTTAGTATTTAAAGTTTCCAAATTTATTAGCATTATTGGTAATGATTCTACAACTTCATAAGTTTCGTCAAGTTACTCGTTCACTTCTGATTTGACATTAAACCCCAACTCATCGTCAACACTTAAAAAATTTCATACACAAATGAACCCACAATATCCATATGGTAAACATATTGAAAATCATTAGGGTACTTCATTGCGTCAAAAATATTTAACTTCACTATCTCTCCATCAAACTCAACAGAAAAAGTACCCTTATGCATATCAGTTTTCGTCTTGGTTATCTTCATAAACGACCTTCCTAACAAAATCAAAATTGAATATTCAACATTATCTCCATCCATCTTCAAGGTGTAAAAATCCACTAGGAATATCAAACTGTTAACTTGGACTAAAACATCGTCAATAATACCAATAGGAAGCATACAAGAACAATAAGCTAGCTGAATAATCACATTAGTTTCTTACAAAGAATTCATATTTAAAGCTTGATAAATTGAGTATGACATGCATTAATAGATTCAACTAAGTCTAGCATAGCATGCTCATTTTTCTTATCCCTAATAACACATGAAACTGTAATTTTCTATTTATCATAGCTGATTCATTTTTACACAAAATTATTCTCTCATTATCCTTCAACGTCCTTTTATTTGTGCATAGTTCTTTAAAGAACTTTGCATATTTTAGAAATTGGTTTATGGCTTTTATAAGTGGTATATTGATTTCAACCTTTCTAAAGGTTTTTAGGATCTCTCTTTCACGTTTCTCTTCTTTTGATTTAACCAATCCGCTAAGGAAAGGAGGCACACGTGCATTAGTTGATATCGATAAAGATAAATCATCTTTTACCTGTATTGATTCTTGAGTTAGAGGTTTATCTTTCTTTCCTCATTCATTATGCTTTTCTACCTCTACTGATAAGGAACATTCAAATTGAATTTCCTTACTACTTCTCAAAGTCATTACACTCACATTCTTCTTAAGATTTACCACTGTTTAGGAATGTAATTCTCCTAATATTTTTGCTTCTAATTTAATAATAGAGGTGGCTAATTGATTGATTTGATTTCCTAGGTTCTAAAGACTTGCTCTTATTTTTTGTTAAAATTGTTGAGAATTAGTAGCAAGAGTTTTAACAATTTCTTCCAAAGACATAACTAAATTTGAAGATTGAGATTAAGCATATGTAGGGGCTTAAGGTTATCTATTGAACTTATGAGATTGGTATCTTTGTTGCCCTCCTTGACTTCCATAAATAAAGTTTAGATGATTCCTTCATCCTAGATTACAAAGATTAGAATAAGGGTCATATTTTTGTTTATGTTGATCAAGAAATTCCCCCATTACGTTGGCTTCTTAAAAGAAGTCTTATTGTAATGTAGGGAACATGTTGATAGGAAGTCCAAAGAATGAGTATATTCTACACACTCATGCCGATTGCAGTCTTTGACTAACTAGAGTAGTTAAATATGAAATTTTGTCCTCAAGTTTCATGCTACTTATCTCATTCACCTGCTTAACAAGTCCTTCCATCCTTGTCCCAAACTGTTGAGAATTTTCAACCATATTTGATATCAATTGTTTAGCTCCTTCAGTTGTTTTATTTATCAAAGCTCTTCTACTAACTGTATCAACAATACTCCTATCCATTGGCAATAGTCCTTCATAAATGTCCTAGATCAAAAGTTGGTTAGCAATTTGATTGTGAGGGAAGCTTGCACATAACTCCTTAAACCTCTCCTAGTATTCATTAAATGTTTCTTCGATAAATTTTCTTATCCCGCATATGTCATTTTTTGTATTGGCTACGAGTGATGCAGGAAAGAACTTCTCCAAAAACAATCTTCTCATCTCATTTCATGTTATTACTGGGCTAAGAAGAGGATAATATAGTCAATCCTTTGCCTTATCTTTCAATGAGAATGGAAAGGCTCTAAGATTAATTTTTTCTTCTGTCACCCCTTGTGGCTTCATTCTAGAGTAAACAATATAGAATTCAGTCAAGTGTTTATGTGGATCTTCACCTACAAGATCACGAAAAATTGGGAATAAGTGAATCAAGTCATATTTCAATTCAAAATCTACCTCTACATCTGGAAATCATATGCTTCGGGATTGTTAATTCAAATTTAGTGCCGCTAACTCCCTCAACGTTCTAGTGTTAGGATTTGCCACATTTTCTTCAACTTTTTGAAAATTGGGGGTTCACCAATTTTTAAATCTATCTCAACTTACACTTTTAAAGGTGAATGACTGCGTCTTTGCTTAGTCACTTTTCTTAAATGACTCGTTGTCTTCTCAATTTCTAGATTATATTACATTTCACCTATTTGAGAAGAACGACTCATACAAGACAAGAGATTAGCAGTAGACAGTAAAATAATGCAACGAAACTAAAAAACTAAAATAATTCCCCAATAATAGCCAAATGTTGATCAAGTTATCAAAGTCTTCAAAGTTAATTCCGGTTCTCCAACTTTTTGTAGTATTCGTAGAACTAGGTCGAATCTCAAAAGAACTAAACACTATTTTCTTAATTGCAATTAATAAAATAAAATGGAGGTTATAATTAATTAACTAATTTACTAAAATTAACAAGGATTCAAAATAAATTAACTGAATATAAATGTGAGAAATTCAAGAGTACTTAACTCAAATTCAAGGAAAAGATCTCATTTAATTGTAACACTGATAATTTATTTAAAAAGATTAATTTTCACAATTCAAACAGTTAGGATATTTATAATAAGTCTTAAAATTTTCTAAATTAATTAATTCAATTCAATATTTAAACCAAAACTTATCATCAATTGATTGAGTATGATAACATTCTATATCAACTAAATAACATTAATAAGTTTAGTGAAAAAGACTATACCCTAAATTAAATAATTGAGATAACTACAACTATTCAACTTAATTTTTTTATTTATCATAAGTTAAATATGCAATTTCATAAATAAACTATTTGCTACTTGTACCAATCATTCATGGTAATTACGAATCATTGAATTCATGAATAACTTTAGAATAATCAACATTGAATTAAATTCATATCAATCAATATTAATTAGTCATGAAATATAAGAGCATAAAATAAGAAATACTTGAATTAAACATGAATATAAGTTTACGACAAAACCTCACAATCTTACAACCAGAGTTTTAAATCTCCTTGAATCAAAATATTTGAGTTTAGTCATATATGACTTTCGTTCCAATACCAAAAATAGAAGAAAGATGAATGATTGAAAGAAAACAGAGAAGAAACGAAAAAGAGTGTTAGAGAGGTGAAAAATATGTTTTCCTCTCTCTTTCCTACTCTAAACTTAGTCCTCTTCTATCTTGCAAAGATCGTTATCTAAAACAAATCCAAATCCCTACATAAAAGGGATGGACGATTTTCTAATTGAATTCCAACTCTTTAAGTGAATTTAGCCTTATCTACTCTAGTAATCTATTTACTTTTTTCAAAATTTATATTTTTGACCAATAATAGTTCAATTTGCTGCAATCTTAACTTTTTATCTCCTAAACAAAACAAATATCAATTTTTCTATAAGTACTAAAATATATCCAAAACAAAAGATATAATTTCAATTAACATAATAAATAACATTTTATCAATCTTCAACCAAAGCCTATTTAATGAGAATTTTAATAACTTCAAAATTCCTTATTCTGAAAGCACATTATATCATATATGCCACAGAAAAGATTTAATTAGTTGTAATAGTTGAATTTAAGTTAACATACAGTTGTAGGAGATAGATAAAGATTCTAATTATAATAGAATGGGTAAGTTATATAAACAGGGAAATGTAAATGAAAAAGACATTTCCATGAAATATCATCACTTGTTCCTTTCTTTTTGGTCTAATTTTGCGGTGGTAGAAAAGAAGCAATTCATGTTTCTATTGCATACGAAGAAGGAGAGGGCTCCTTATATAAGCATTATTTTTTTCACTCATTTTTTCTGACCTTTTATCAAAGTCACTTAATTTTATAATAGTTGGTATTAGAGCACTTTCTTAGCAGTGTCAAAAAGAAGTGACCAGAAGCAGCTAACAATGAAGCAATAAAAAACAATTGCAAGATCTTAAGAGCCAGATGACGAAGAGTATTGATTGGAGAGTGGAGGATTCTCATAAAGTAATGGGGAGCAAGATGGACCAACTTCTCATGGCTTTTCAATAGATGAGCAATAGATCTATTGGTTCAAGCTTCTACATCCAAAGTTTAAAAGATTCAATCGGTATTAAATCGTCATAAAATCGGCTAAAAATTAAATAAAATTAAAGAATTTAAAATATAATTAGAAGAGATTGTTCTTACCTATCGAATAATTTAAAATTGAATTAAACAAGATTGTTAAATACCAAATAATTAATTCATTTTAGTTTACAAAAATTTATTAATTTATTAACATTGACAATTTGAGTAACAAATTGATCAATTTTTAATAACAAGAGTTATTGACCCAAAAAGTCTAAAAATAAATTGAAAATTTTAAAAATTGAAAAATTTTTATGATTGAATTTTTTAATCATTAATTTTTTCTACCGTTCAAGTTAATCCTTCGTGACAGGCAAATCCTAATTCACTAACAACAATCCAAAGACCTTCCATCCAAGCCCAAACCTATGACCAACTTGAACATCCCAAACCAAATATCGAGTTGAGTCTATTTGATGGACTTCATAGTCTAACAGTCAGTTTACGTGTACCAACAAAACTTAATTCAAGACTCAAGTCAGGAGGAGAGAGTGCGGAGATAAATATGCTAAAACAAATATCTTACACTGGGGCACATAGCTGCAAATGGGTTGGCCCATAATAAGTACTAATCGGGGTTCATGGATTAGTCCGTCAAGAGAAATGAACCCGCTAAGAGAGTAGCCAGAACGCATGGGTCTGAACCACAATGACCCATATCAAAATGGATGTGTACTCACCAGATATTGTTCGTTTCCTTTTATAATTAATGAAAGTAGGGCTTGAGTCCAACTCCAGACCTCTAACTCCGCCACCTGGCTAGCGGCTTCTGAATCCCTCAAGAGGACACATTGTTTTTCCTTCTCATTTTTTGTTACTTCAAATAAAGAGCGGTAGCTAGTTTCTTAACATTATTATCTGCCCACTTGTAATCTAATGTAGTATATTAAAAGAAAAGAGTTTTATGACCTAACAACCTACTGTCTGTCAAAGGCTACTAGTTTTGTTAGGAAATGCAATAACAAGCTAATAGTCTCGTACATAAATACGTCTTCTGAATTTGGGCGATAAATTCTGTCACCACACGTTAATTGATTGCCTACTCTTTTGACTGGGACAAAGGTGGGTGTGGTACCACTTCATGCCATTTCCTAACGCGCACATCCAAAACCATTCCGAGCAGTGAATTGCTGGGAAAGGGGCAAATGTGTGCCGTGTGCGTGTGGATCCAAATGCCTAGTGGGTTCATGACTCATGAGTCACATTCGACTCGGTTTCAATCATATCTCTCTCTCTCCTAGCCCGTCCACTTCATGGCCGGTCCTTTTTTAAACTCAACAACAATTCTCATCACGTTTTCTTTAAACAGATCATCCAGTCTCCACTTAAATTTTGCGTTTAGGTGTCTATTTTATTTCTTAAATTCTTCATCCATTTAGGAGCCTTTTTGGTATCTCCTTTTGACTTAATCGACATGACGCGTAAGGAAGACTTGCTCCTGCTTCCTGATATTTTTGAGTAAACCCAACAGTTACCCCTTTGCAGCCGCGACTCCTTCCTGCTTCCTGATATTTTTTGAGTAAAGCCAACAGTTACTCTTTGCAGCCACGACTCCTTCCTGCTTCCTGATATTTTGCGGGTAAAGCTAACAGCTCAAGACTTTGCAACAACTATACTCGTTGTGCCCGCCATTCTTGAATGGTCAAAAGCTGGCCCGTACCTATGAGTCAACCTTTGAAGAAATTTTCCTCCCTTTCTAGTTAGGGGATTAAGATACAAGACCTTTTGATATTATACACCCCACTCTTTTGACTATATCCTATTGCCGATCTTTTTGAAAAGCTGCAGTTGAGAAATGGAAATGGTCTATACTTAATCAAGCTCTGGACCTGGTTGAGATACTGAGAAAATAGTTCATCTGCCCAGTTCAGACAATAATTTGTTGAGAAATAGGCAATTAGCTCACGACCAAAAATAATTAGACAGACTTACAATATTGTGTTATCATGATCCAAATTAGATAGTCACTCAATTTAATAACAAAATTTAAAACCATAACTTAACAATCCTCTTATTCCATGTTACATTATCGGATCAAAATATAATTAATGTGTGTTTCCAGGCTGACATAGAAGTAGAGATACGCCTGAAGTTCGGTTTTAAGTAACAAACCTAAGACGCTAACCGAGTCTATATTCAATAATTTCATCTACCAGGTGAAGTAACTTCTAACCAGCGTATGACACCTTTCAGATTCTTTTGGCGTACATATTATACGCAAAGAAACAGTAGACGTGGTTTCAAGATTGATTTAGACGTCAAAAGAAAGAAAACAATATTCTACAAGCACCCTATTTTAAAACAGAAATTGAAAGCGTGTAGAGCGTATGTCGACTACAAAACAGACTCAATATTTTTTATTTGGCGCCGTAATTGTCGTACACTTAACAAAATTCAGATAGTATAGACTTCACACGCCAAAAGCCATTTATTATATGGGAAGCGTAATTATATGAATACGTCAAGTTTCATTGTTTGGTTCCATAATTAGGAGCTATATAGAATAGTATAGTTGAGCTTATAATTACAGATTTTGTAGAAGCATAAAGATATGTGGTGGCTGAATAAAATAGTTCATCACCACATCTGAATTACTCAAACGATTATCATATTTGATTTCTAAATATTAAGGTTTAAGGCCATGACTTAATATTGCTAATGACAATCTTTCTAATTTCCTCTCTCCTTAAATAATTATCTATTTAACCAATTTTTGTAGTGACTAATCTGTTGTATATATTCGAATTAATAGCAAAGGTACTGATGCTATCTAGCTGAAGATATATATAGGCCCTAGGCGAAATGGAGCCCAAAATTTTATTCATAGATTACTAAAATATTATATCAAAAAATTAGATAGTAATAAGAACCTTAATTTAATGAAGGGCTTATTTGTTTTTATTTTTATTTATGAATTTTTATTTTTTTCTTATTTAATTAAAAAACATGTCTATTTGAGTTTTTTTTTTCCAATTTTAGTTTCTTTCTATAAAAACTATACAAAGTAATTTTTGTTTTCTGTTTCTTTTGTTTTAATGATCTGAATACTATCAACTAAATGTATATTATTTAAAATATTAATTATTAACTAGAGTTACAAATAATTTAATTTAATATTATATATTTAATTAACTAAAATTAATTATTAATATGAATTATGAATAATTCAATTTTTGTAATTAAATTAAATAAAATTTTAATAAGTATTAATAAATATAATTAAATTTAAAATATATAAAATATAGATAAAATTTGATTTAATAATTAAAATATGAATTTATAATAGAAATTTAATCTATAAATTATTTGTTTTGATTAAATAAAATAATTTTATTAATAATTTATTAGTAAGTATTATATAAAAGATTAAAATAAATGTGTTTTTAATAAAATATATATTTAAGTTTTATATAAAATGTAATTATTATTAGTGATAAAAATATAATTATATTAACGTTAACAACCAAATAAGTTTTTTTTATTTAAAGGAAAGTGAAAACTAAAAACAAAAAAATTAAAATTAAAAATCACAACATAAAAATAGAAGTGGAATCAAACAATCCCTAATTATATCCTCTTGTCGTATAGCTTATTAATCAATTAAAACACATAATACTTCTTGTGCAGATATACCTAATACTACAAAATATTAATTAGTTCTTGTAATATCAACCGTTCTACCATCCTAGATAGTTTCCTTCCTTTTTTCTTCTCCCTTGCGTGAACTGGTTAGGGTTCACCTAGGGATGTAACCTTTCTCATATGCATAGCTTTCTCTCCTTTTCTTCAGTACCAGTTGAAGCTAAACTCAAAGAAATAATATAACTTTGTCATATTCTATATTTAAAATTGTCAACGGACGGAATCTTTAGTCTGCAACATCACAACACGCTTAGCTGATTTCAAGGAGATGCCGGCCTTTTGCTTGCAACCACATGATCTTCATCAGCCTGACATGAATATTATCACTTAATTAATTTTCTAATACAGCATAATAGGGACCATAGCTTATAGATAAGTGCAAAGCATA
>JAOSBO010000210.1:36569712-36580077 GCA_027563915.1 Erythroxylum rotundifolium
AGTTTTCACATTGCATTTGATGTTCGAATGAGTTTGAGGCTGTGGGAAGTAGTTGGTGTTTATGTTTTGTGTATTTTGTCCTTGGAATTGAATAAATGAGGGTGGTTGAAAAGATTTATGTTTGTATTAAGTAAGGTAGGTTGCAAGGGATCTGCTTCAGGGGCTTTCGCTATGTAAGAAAACATAGACACAAGGGAAAAACACAGACTCAAGGAATCGTCTGTGATGACGTCATAACACAGACGCAAGGAATCATCTATGATGACGTCATAACACAGACGCAAGGGAAAAACATAGATGCAAGGAATCATCTGTGATGACGTCATAACACAGACGTAAAGGAAAAACATAGACGCAAGGAATCATCTGTGATGACGTCATAACACATACGCAAGGAAAAGACAGACAACGCGCAAAAGATAGATGAAGCGCAAAAGACAGACGAAGTGAAAAGCACAGACGAAGCGTCAAACATAGACGAAGTTGAAAACACAAACGATATAAAGAAGAAGTTACGCCAGTACATTGGATAGTTACTTAGTTGGAGTTAATTACAGAACTCAACTAAATAACGGTTTTCAACAAGAAGGGGTTATCAAAGATCAAGAAGCAGTTAGAGACTTAGGCTATAAATACTAGTCATAGGACAAAATATTCTGAAGAGGTCAAATTGAAATTCCACTTGGAGTTTTCCCACCAATATGTCTGGAAATAGGTAAAGTGAGTTCGATATGAGGATTGGCTAATGTGGGCATGCCACTCTTTTGGGAAACGCGTCCAGATGTCACTTAGGACGTCGGGCTTGTGACTCGCAAGGGCGGGGTCCCAACACGATTTCCATAATTATTCTGACTAAAACAAATTTAAAATTATTGAGTTTATATATTATGCAAGAATTTAGCGATATTAATTTGTAATTAATAGGAACAGGAATGGTGACAGACCTATTCGATCATGGAAATAGATGAAGACAGGGATGTGTAAAAGGTTTATACTTAGCCTTTATTATAAGGACTTTTATACAAAGTTGCAAGGGTTGATTTAAGGTTTCATGAGCATAGATGATTTTTTTAAAATGTAGATAGCATAATTATGGCTTATATAGAGGTGGATCGTGAAGCAAGAATGGTCATATTCATTAATGGTTTGAATAAAGAGATAATTGATGTAGTGAAATTACATCATTATATGGAGATGGAGAATTTGTTGTATAAATGGAAAGGCAATTAAATTCTAAGGGTGCTTTCAAATATGGTTCAACTTCTAGCTTTTTATGGAAGTCAAATTGGAAGGACAACAAAGTTACCTTAAAACCTAGAGAAGATGTCAAAGTAAAGGATTCAATTGCTAGTTCTGAATGTAAAATCAAAACTCAATCATCTTCTAATTTATATAATATTAAGTGTTACAGGTGCTAAGGATTTGGGCATATTGCTGCTCAGTATCCAAGTAAAAGTGTTATGATTGTTATAGATAATAGTGATACAGAGATTGTTAGCTCAAGTGATGATGAGATGCCACCATTAGAGAATCGTAATGATGTCTATATAGAGGGACCAATTTATGGAGATATATTAGGTACTAGGCCTGCTCTTAATATATAGGCTAAAGAGGATGGTAATGAGGTCTAACATGAGCACATCTTTCATACTAGGTGCCATATAAATAACAAAGTATGTAGGGTGATTATTGATAGTAGTAGTTGTATTAATTTTGATTGTGCTTTGTTGGTGAAATAGTTAAATTTGGCTAAATGAAAGCATCATAAACCATATAAGTTACAATGCTTAAATAAATGTGGAGAAATTAAGGTGACAAAGTAGGTTTTAGTAGTGTTATCTATTGGAAACTATAAGGATGGGGATTTATGATATGGCACCAATGCATATTGGCCATAAACTTTTGGTATGCTACTTATAAAGAGTACAAGAATATATATTCCTTAGTAATGAATAATTGAAATATTGTGTTAACTCCTTTAAAACAATAGGAAGCATATATAGATTAGATTAGGATAGCTAAAGAGTACAAAATTAGAGAAAAATAAGTGAGCCCTTAAGAAAAAAAGTAATAGAAAAGGTGAGTGTGTGCTAAAAAGTGAAAAAAATAGAGCGTGAATTGAAAAATAGAGATAAAAATAAGAGAACCAGTGCTTTTACTAAAAGTAGTAAGATTAAAAGTAATATGTTAGCAATGCATCAAATATATGTACTTTTGTATAAAGATATTTATTTTGTAATTAATGATTTTATCACTTGTTTGCCAAGTGTGGTTGTTTTGTTATAGAAATATGCATATCTATTTCCAAAGAAATAACACATAGTTTTCCTAGGATTCAAAGTGATTTTGGACCTGTTTGGCAATCGGTTGATTGCATTAGCTGTTAGCTGATTCTATCAGCTATTAGCTGATAGATTATTTTATCAGTTGATTTGACCGACGGATTGCATTAGCTATTTGTTAGAGATATTCGGTAAAATTAGCTATTTAGTATTAACCATTTATGTGTAAAATGACTTCTAAGGACATGACTTTAAAAAAATACAAGGGAAACCAATTTACCTTGTCCCTGCAAATTTGATTTTTAACCCTTCTCATTAATCTAAGTATGTTCAATCATATCCAAAAGGTCGTGTATTGGGGTTGAATGCATCAAAATAAAAGTTATTAATTGATATATTAATTTACATATAATTATTTTTAATAGAAGTATAATAATTTTTAAATATGCAAAGCTAATTAATTTTTATTAATTAATAAATATATGTTTTTATTTTATTAATAATTTATATGATAATAAAATAAAATATATTAATTTTGTTAATAATTACTAATCAATATGATAATAAAATAAAATTTTATTCAGTTTTTATTTATTACACAATAATACTAATATATAAGATGATAAATTACTCATATTTTATTTATAATACATATTTTATAACTAATTGTTAATTAATTTTATTATTAAATAATTTTTATATTTCTACAATTTATATTAGCAAAAAAATTTGTAAACTTGCTCTCTCTTTTATTACATAGGAAAGGGTATAATTGGGTTTTAAAGGTTAAACAGTTAGCTGGTTGATAAAAATGCTCCTCCACAAGAGCGTTTTCATTTTTGGCTGTTTGAAGACAAACAATCAGTGCTTCAACTACTCTCCAAACAGCATTTATAGCTGTTTGAAGAGTCAAACTGCTGAAGCATGTCAATCAGCTAAAAAAAAGTTAATTAGTAGCTTACCAAACGAGGACTTTATTAAGGATTATATGCCAAAGTTCATGCTAACATAAAGAGAAAGAATAAACAATATAAAAGACAAGCCAATGAGTGGCATATGAAGGTTATTTTAAAACCAGAGATTGATTTTGAGTTTATATATGTAAGGAGAGGTTCCTCTTCAAAGAACATTTAAGTTCCTAAGGAAGATGAACCATTTTGAGTGTTGAAAAAGATCAATGATAAAGCCTACAAACCAAATTTGCCAAGCAACTATGATAATGTGAGTGCTAGTTTTTAATGTTGCTAATTTGTCTTTAAATGATGTAGGTGATTTGAGGACAAATTCTTTCGAGGAGGGAGGGAATGGAGACTAGCCTACACCAACAACTATTTCCAACCATTCTTATGATCTTTTACAAGGAATTAGAGGTCTAATGACTAGGACGAAGACAAAATGTATGAAGATAGCTTGACAAAGATTAATTATGAAGATGCAATAAATGGAAGTTGTTCAAGATGAATAAGATGCAGTGCCAAGATTAATCACATTTTTTTTATATCTTTGACGATACAATATGCTTAATATATGAAGAATAAGGCTTAAAGAATATTTGACAACTTGGTTTGCTTGTTTTGATTTAAATAGAGTGCAATCCATATTAATAAGATATATTTAAAGGCTTTAGTTTATTTTGTGTTATTACTCAACATATTTTATTGTAATTAAGATATAACTTACTAAATATAAAGCTCAAATAGTGTTAATATTGTTTTATAAATTTTGTTCTAGTTTCCTATTTAGGTTAGGACTTGTTATTGGGTTAATTTCTAATATGATTGGGTAATTTTAATATAAATAGGATTCCTTAAGACATTATAGATATAAATTGGAATAGGATTCTTAGAGTCCTATCTAAATTGTACTAGTCGTTAGTATTTTCAGCCTTGTTGCACCTAACAAGGAATATTCTTTTAGGATTCTAGCTATTAAGGAGTATATGCCCATATGTCCATAAAAGGCTATCATATTAAGTTAATTCTTGGATCATCAATATAAAAAACAAATTGAGAGTTTTCTTCACTTTGTGAAAATTTTCCTGTTTGTTCTTTGACAAAAACTTAATATGATCTCATTAAGGCAAATTGTGGCAATTAAAATCCATGTAGCTTTAATTTAATCAGTAGGATTGGTTAGGGTTAAAGTTTGCACGCTTGATTTAAATACAATCCTAGAGTTCTAATTCCTTGTAATTTGAGTTTTAAATGTTCAGAAACAGCCTCTCTACTAGTTAAGGGTAAGGTTGCGTGCTACTAGACCTCCACAAACCTTGCATGTTAATGGAATTTATACTGGATGTTGTTGTCGTTGAGTTTTTGGTGGCTTCCAACCTAAACTTGCATTATATATATACATACATACATACACACACACACACACATATATATATATATATATATATATATATATATATATATCATGACTATTCAAATATTATGAATTTCAAAATAGTTTTGGCTAACATTTTCATGTATGATTTTTTTAATAGTTCTTTTATTTCATTGTATAATGTTCTAATTAGTCATAGAGTATTAAATTAATATTTACTATATTTGAGTTTAATCATATTAATTTTCCACTATTGGTAATTGATTCAATTGATAACATCTAAAAACTATTCTTAGATTGTCATTCCACTTTGGCCAATAATTTCTCGAATTAATAATAATTTAAAACAAAGAAATATTCTCTCTAATCACTTTAAGTGGTCAATTTTATATTGATCACTCAACTATCTTTATATAATTTATTTTATATCTAATAATTAATGATTGATTGAAATTTGATTAAAATAAGTAGTAACAAAATATAACGATGTCTATATAAGATATTTTGAAGATTAAAAGTTAAAAGATCACTTACACAATCATTATAATGAAATTTTTCATAGGTATGAAAGTAAAGTTCTAAATAATTTTTATATCAGCCAGTGAACTTATCCTCTAAAAAGCACCAACATATTTGCTTAAGTATTTTTATAGTTTAACCTATGAGATTGACTACTTCATTTATAAAGAACAAACATAATATATACTACTCTTTCAACTCTATTAATGTCTCACCTAAATAGAACATTGATTAAGAACAATTCACATATTATACATAAATATAATATTAATATCATAATTATGAACTTATCATAATTTTTTTACAATGTATATTTATCTTATAGAATTTATTATATGCTGGAATATTAATTTATAAGATAAAAATATTTTTAAATAATTATGTTCTAAACTTCAGCTAACCCATTAACTGTAAAACATAAACAAGCACAAATGTCATTGCAACTCCAGTTGGCAGCGTGTCATAATAGCGCTCTCACCCATTACCGACCAGACCACCACCTCCGTAACTCCGACTATCCGAGACCTTCATTATAATAATATTATTTGTTCCATATTTAGCTCAATTTATCATTGGATCACACCCAAATCTCTGTTTTCTTCTTTAATCAGACAAACCTTTGCCTATTTTGTTCAATATTTCAGATCTTTAACATTAAGAAGCCATTATATGTTGTACTTCTATCACAAATAAATAGAGATACCGTTTTTATGATACACGTTAAACGAGAAACAAGAAAAGGAATAATAAATTTATGCATCGCGCGTTTTGGTGCGTATATCCGTGGTCGTGTACGCGTGTGAAACTTCGAAATTACAGTTCATAGGTACGTATTCCATAACTTGATTTCATTACCAAACATGCTAAACTGATCTGTACGCGGAACTTGCAAATCTTCTCTATATATACAGACCCTTCTCTCTCACCCCTCACACTTCAAGCAGTTCTTTACTACTGGTCTCTCTCGTTAGTTTGTCGTAATATTTCTCCAACAAAGAAATGGCAAACATAAGGGTTGCGTTGTTTGTGCTAGTGTCAGCCCTAATGGCTTCCACCACCGTGTCACAGTCTCCATTGCACACGCCTGCACCATCGCCAATACACGTCCATTCACCGTCACCTTTGTTTCCACCAGCGGCGGTTCCCACCGGTTCTCCGCTGACACCACCATCTTTCTCTCCGATTCCTTCTCCTCCCTCCCCGCCTTCTAACCCTCCCACTATATCTCCACCCTCTACTACTCCCTCTTCGATTAGTGAGCCGCCGAGTGGAGCTCCCGCACCAGAGGGCAACACTGCCGTGCTCGCTAGGTTCAGCGTCATTTCCTCTTTGGTTGTGGGCTTATCCTCTGCCGTTCTAGTGATGTAGAAAGATTAGAATGTGCAAACATTAACGGTTGTTCCTTTGTGTACTTTCGTGTATTGAATAATTTCTTGCTCGTTTTTACAGATTTATGCCCATTGATGTTATGATATCTCCTGGATGTTCTATATATAGACATGAAGATGATTATCAATTAATTTCAGACCATTTTTTGTATGGAATTGATAGCTTCCTGGCAATCTCAATTATCAGATAGAACAGTTTTATATCGTTTATATTTGGTCTAGTCAATATGTAAAGTTAATATTGATTATGACAAGTAGTTTAATCAGATGCTTTAAGTTACTTTGGTTTGACAAAGTACTTTCATGTTTCAATATTTTAAAAGTACAAAAGTTCAAGTTGATGCAATGCTCTTTTGATCATAACTGAAATCTATGGTCTGTAGCTGATAAAGACTAATGAGCTCGTCTTAGTAAAATGGGGAGAGGTGTAATCGATCACTCTAATCCAAAATCATGGAGTGGCACACTCAGAGAAAACATCTGTAGAGTCGGAGGAAAGTAAGCCCTAATTTCTAAAAGAAATTAGTAAGAGGAAGTTGAGGCCACACACACACTACAGCATTTGCAGCCTTTCCGATGATTTCTTTTGCGACGAAACCAAATTTATCGCTAAAGGAAAACATATTGCGATGTTTAAAATTATTCATCACTAAAACTTACCATTCTTGCATAATGGGTGAAGATTTCTGATATTCGTCACCAAAATAATGAAATGGCAACGAAATCTGAAAATGTCATCATAACATGTCAAACATTTTGCAATGAATCACATAAATCATCACTAAAAGTTACACATTTTGAGAAGATATTATGAAGTGTCACCAAAAGGTCAATATTTGGTGACAAAATTCCTATATCGTCACAAATGCTTATACATTCAGTGACCTTCCTTTTCATCGTCACTAAATCTCAAGCATTCGGCGACGATTCTTTGAAATTGTCACAAATGTTAAACATTCAGTGACGAATTCTTAAAAATGTTGCTGAATGTATACATTTGGATCAAATGATTGACATTTTCATAAATTATTAAACTAACGTTTTTATAATTTATCATAGTTAAGATATGTTTTATTGGAGAATTATTTTGAATGTTTACAACGTATTATTAAAAAATGAGAACATATTTTTAAATGTTAAATAGTAGTATTAATTAATCATTAGAATTTACTAACATTGAAAATTTAGTTATAAAATTTTAAATAATTTTAACAATATAATAATATGATATATGGAGTAGTGAGAACTTTGAAATAGAAGTTACCCAATTTGTACACTTATGGAACTAGAACAATAACAATCTACTTTCAATAGTATGCAAGTTGACCCCTAAATAGTAGATATGTTGTTTGACAAATTATTACAGATATAACAATAAATAAACTTGAAAGTTGAGTTTAGTTAATTGACTCGCTAATTGATATTGATATAATTATTTAGTTGGATTTTCAACTAACATAAGAGTCGGTAAAGGTAAATGAGTCCATGATGTCTGGATTTCCCAAAAGTGTCCTTGCACGTTCGAACGTACCAATTGAAATAGTAACAATTGTTCCCTCAAGTGTAGGATTTTTCACATCCTCTTACAATAGCTTTTCCGCTATAGCCAAATTTTTAGAGGATGCAGTGAATAAGTCACTAGATTTAGTACCTAAAATACAATCATTATAGAAGTTAGATATTGTCATAGTAGTAAACTATTAAATGAACTGAAATTGGAGTGACATGCATATGTTTATGAGTAGACAAAGTATTCGGAATTGACAAATTTTCCAAATCAACCAATTTCCCTAATCCTTTACGGACTGTTGTGACATCGCTCCCGCCTCCATGTCCATACATGTCATATTCGTGACTCAAGGAAGCTTAAAACAATATGTAGTATAATCCATCAAATGTGAATATATATAATAGCTTCATAAAAGGAAATGAGATGTACATAATAAGGAAAGTGACGTTGTTCGGATGATACTAAACACCTTGAAGTAGAAGATCGGTCATGGAAGGCAAACGATGATTAGTATATAAAGTGAAGATTTCTTTTTTATTGTTGGTTTTCTCAGTAGGAATAATTTTGCCACATTTCACCCAACGGAATGAATTAGGGCCATCGAGAACTAGTCCATGTTGACATTACTTCATTAATAATGTTAAGAGGTAAATTCTTTAAAATTCAATTAAGAGGCAAACTCTTTCTATTACTATTAATGGAAATAAACAAAAGTAAAATAACCTTGAAACAATTTCAAGAGTATACAAAAACAAAACTTTCATTAGATTAAATGTTAAACGTTAGTGGGAAGATAGACATAAATAAATAACAAAGATAGATAGTAAGTGGTGGCAAGAGGTATATGGTGAAAGCAAACTATAAAATTTTATAAGTACTGCTAGGATAGAAGATAACTACTTTTCAACATTCCTAGTTACCAAAATTGATTAGATTTAACTTCAAAATGATATATAAAAATAGAGTGGATAACACTATATATTAATGGATTTTCTAGAGTATAACACTTTTCAAATGCAAATCGTTACCAAAATTTCAGCGAACACCTTATAGACATGACAAACTCATCCCAAGATTCAAATGCAAATCATATGTTTTCCCTTCCACACTAACATTAACACATTCCATGCGACTTCCATTCACAGACAACTTAAAACCATGCAGTGGCTGAACTAGAGGAAAGGCCAAGGTCACAAATGTCAATCAGGATGTATTCAGATAAGTTCCTTAGTAAGCAAAATCCATAAACATATTCAAGTTTTAGTAATAGTGAGGTCAACTAAATCGATTAGACTTCGAAAACTAGCTGAGCAAAATCCAAACTCTCCAATGACAATGTACAAATAATTTGTGTGGAATCAACAACAAATACAAAACACAAAGAAATCAGTTTTAGCTTTGCAGAAAACACCCTATGTATAGATCTACACAAAGAACGTCCAGATCTACCCTAGAGTCGGATGAAAATCACAACTTTATCAAAGAAACAATGGTAAAATACTTGTTTTCTTTCTCCCATTGTCTCGATAGCCAAATGCAAACATCATAAGCAAACAGGAGAAAATTGATCGAAGAGATACTAAAACTTGTGACAACGTTCCAAAATTGACAAACAAAGTGTCGATTTAGTAAGTAAAAAAGAACTGACAAGATTATAGACCGTGTTTCGACCAATTCAATGGCTTTAATATTTGTGTAAGACATTGGAGATCGATGGTTTTAGGAAGACTTGATGGAGACTACAAAAGAGATGCTAATTCATCAATAAAGTTTTTACCTAAGTTTAAGAAACGTCTCTAAAAATGTATCCCTACAACAAGAACTTAGTAGCTAAAACTATTCTGCTACATAAATAAATTCATCACTAAAAACTATTGCCTACGAATAGTATCTAGTAGGAAAGAAGTTTTATCGATGAAATATAAATGTCGTACAAAACTATGTACGACGTTCTTTGTTATTGTCAATTATACTTTTTATTGACAAATTATTTATGTCGAAAACAAGTTTTCGTGACAATTTCATGAAAATGTCACAGATGTTATTTAACTATCAAGATTTAACAACGATTTTGGCAACGATATTTTTTCATCGCAAATTAGCATTTACAACGATTTATTTGTCTTTTGTGACATTTAATTGCGTCGCTAAATGTCCTAAATGCTTTAGTGACACTTGAGATTTTTTTGAAAGAATCGAAAGAGTAAGGTTTCAATATACCCCTAATCATTAAAAGAAATCGAGATTCACAGTCTGAGTAACACTACAACAAAATATAGAAATTTTAGACATAAAAGATGAACTTTTTAGACGCTTTTTTGCGTCTTAAAAATAATTT
>JAOSBO010000210.1:36617513-36632469 GCA_027563915.1 Erythroxylum rotundifolium
ATAATATTAATACTTATTATTAATAATAATTATTAATAATTAATGACAATATTGATAAATACAATCAATTTAATATTAATAAAACTAATAATAAGTAAAAGATTAATAATAATAATACAATAAGACTAGAGAATTAAATCAACCCAAAAAATCTACTAGTGAGTTAAATCCCCGATTGATTATCAAATTCACACTTAAATGTTAAATTTGAAAAATTGACACCTCAAATTAAGCATTTTATTGAAATTAAGCATTCAAATTTTCAAATTCACACAATAGTTACAAAGAAACATTCCAAACATCATAAAGGGCATTTTATCGAACACCTCATAGGCAATATGTATAATCTCAATCTAATCACAAATCAATAACATTTTTTCATTATTTACCAACAATAACACATATAAACAACAAATCAACTATCAATGACATAAAAAAATCACAAACAACAACAATAATCAAGCAAAATTTCATCACCCAAATACCCATGGTTAACATTAAAAACATGTGTTTTTTGGAGAAATAATGCAACCATTAGAGAGCTTACCTTAAACGACGCACAATGAGCCAAAAAAGGGCAGAAAAATGGCTGAAAAATGCAAGGAAGGGCATCAGATTTAGACGATGCGACGAGAGGAGAGAAGAAGAAGAGATTTAAATAGTCGACATTTACTGACGGAATATACATTTCGTCGGTATTTAAATTTCCTAATTATTTCACTGTGTCTTGTTGCCACTACGTTTTGTGACGGAACAAAACTTCTGTCGGTAAAATTAATTTAATGTATACCAACGGAACATATTACGTCGGTATATAACAGAAGTTGAATAACATTTACCGACGGTATGTATTCCGTCAGTATATGTCCGAAGCTAGTTAATTTCAGTAAGTATTCCCGTAATTATTACCGATGAAAATGGCTACGTCGTCTGTAAACTTATAATTAAGTTTACCAACGGGCAATATTCCGTTGGTGAATAGCAGACATTAAGCTAAGCTTACCAACGGAATACATTCCGTCGGTAAAGATCTGAAGCAATTAAATTGCGGGAAGCATTCCCGCAATTTTGGCTGACGGTAAAGTTTTTGTTGTCGTTATATATCATCAAAGATTTTGTGCGAAATTCATTCCCTCCAGTATTGCCGATGGTAATATATTTCCGTCACTATATATAAACAGTACAACAAATTTACCGACGGAAAATAATATTCCATTGGTAAATAGCTATGGTTTTTTATCCATCGAAAAAATTTCGTCACTAATTCAGGATTTTCTTGTAGTGATATTAAGTTCTTAATATGTTGGTCAGGATTATAAATTATAAATTATAATTATAATAAAATAAAATAAATTTTATTTTAATGTATCTTCAATCGTCCAATTAACTAATTTATAATCATAAATCAAAATTGATGTCTATCAATATGTCATGACCACCTAAATATTAGAAATGTTAAAGTAGTTTGACTAAACCTATCCATACATGGTTATGATATATAATTTAATCATTTTGTCATCTTATGTTCTAATTAAATATAGAGTATGAATATAGTGTTTACTCTTTTGAATCTAATTATGTTCATTCTTCTTATTTAGTAATTAATTGATAATTAAAATGTCAATTCACTATGGTCATAAAATTCCTTAAATCACTATTAATTAAGAACATTCTCTTTAATTACTTTAAAGTGATGAATCTTTTATTGACTTATTCAACTATCTCCATATAATTTATACTATATCTAAATACTGCTGATTGAGCTACCATAAATAAAATAGGTCATCAAAATATAGCAATTTTCACATGATATATTTTAGTAATCTCAAATCTAAGGTTTGGTTATACAAACATCATATGAAGAAATTCACATAGACATAAGTAATACTCTGCTTCGGATCCTAGAAATAAGGTCACTGTTCAGTGAACTTATTTTCTAATAAACATTACACATTTGTTTAAGCATTTTCATACTTTAATTTATGAGATCAATTACTTTCTTCGTAAGAAAAAAACATAACATGTGCTACTTTTATCATTCCATTAGTATCTCGTCTTGATAAAACTACAACTAGGAATAATTTAAAAATAACACATAAATTTAAACTGAAATTTATAATTATGATCTCATTATAAAAATTTAAATTGAATTTTTTAATTATGATCTCATTATAATTTTAATTACACAATAATTATTCTAATGATTTTACCTTTAATATTAAAATATCAAATATAATTAACAAAATATATAAAGATAAATAATGTCTTTATTAATTAAAATAATATTTTCATGCATAAAATTGTAACCAATCGATAGAATGAAAGGATATTAACTAACATTGGTTTAGAGTTCAGCTGCTTGGGGCAAGTCCAAGTCAAATAATCTGAGCATAGTCTAAAAAAATTTCAGACTTGATTTGATTTGTTATCATTCCTACTTTATAACAACTAAAATGTTGATAATCTTGAAGCTTTTTGTCAACAAAGCTAACTTCAATTACTAAATTCAAGATATAATATATACTCTAGAAAACCAATAATATAGAGATGCGCAACCTTTCCTTTTATTGTTTACAATTTTATTCATCTAAATGATAATAATTATACCAAGATAAAAAGAATTCGGTATTTAAAAAAGGAACTTATCATGTTCAAGTAACTATTCATTAACAACGACACAAACGCTGTAGATTTTTTCCTTTATTGGTTTTCTATCTATCCAAAAAGTATTTTAGACATGATGTAGATTATTAATTTTACAAAATTCATAATAGTTGATCGCAAGTGTTCCACCCTTCAAAATAAGCACTATCTCCATATAACTAAAGCCCACGAGTTTTGTAAAATTGACATATTTCTTAATTCAATATTTAATATGAAATCATTTGTTTCGTGTGAACCCTACTTTTGGTATCTTATGTCAATATTGTGAAGTTATTTCTTTATAGTTTTTGAACTTTCTATCCTTAAATCAATCTTAAATATAGCCCATTTTGAAATGGTTTTTGTTCATTAATAAAAATGAGCTAAACTTTCATAGACCAAAATTGAATGAATGACTCAACAACAAGAGGGTTATATATATATATATGAAATCAAGAGGCCTAAGTTCTCAGCTTGCATATTTATAATCTAGTTTCAATTATGTAAGCCTTCTAACAATAGTTAAAAATATATAACAACAATTGTTTGTGAGAACTTTTGATATTCTAGGTGTCATAAATGATCTGATGTTATGAATTTAGTGGGTATGAATTCTTGGTTTTATGACTACTTATGGTGTGGTTGATGGAGCACATTCATATAAGCTTTCTTGCAAAATTTGAGGCCCCTAAACTTCTTTTCTCTTCTTAAACATACGTCATCAAATTAGGAATTAAAAGCTTAGAAGAATTCCAAAATGCGGACTTTTCAAGCATAAACAACAATAGTTGGAGGTATTTTGTTTTTCTTCTGCATTTATTTTTATGCTATTCTAACGTATATTATTGTTAAATATATACATTTTAAGCTTTACCTTGTTGGAGTTTTTGGAGAATTTCAAATTCTGGAAATTTTTTTCGCTCAAAAAATTTTCAATTTCGAGTTGTTTTTGGTCATTTTTCTTTCGATTAAAGGTAGAAAATTTCTATTAAGTGTTTTGGAATTGTTTCTACATTAAAAAATGTGTTTTGTGGCTTTTTTCTAGTCTAGGTTTGTTGGTATCTGACAAGTCGCAAACCGGGTCAGTTTGACCTGACTGGAGGTTAAAGAAGACCTCTCACTAAATGACGTCGTTTTGGTTGTTTTGAAGATGAATTCTGTGTAGTGATGACATCGTTTTATTTGTTGTTTTAATAACCTATGAGATGATGTACATTTATAAACCAGATGTTCTCACTTTGGGAGTTGTTTTAATAACAACACAGATGTTGTTGTACGTTTTGGGGTGTTGTTTTAATAAAAACATTAGGGCATGGGTTTGAACCCCTGCCATATGATCTGATGGCTTTTGTTTGTATATGTTATATATTGATATTATATTTGTATAAATGTTCGACATGAAGCAGATTATCACATGCATATTATGTCTATATTTTATATTATAAATAGACTTTTAGTGAAAAAAGTTTTTTGATTAATTATTAGGGTTTAGTCATAACAACCCTAATTATATATTTATATAATTAATCACAAAAGTGTAAAGACTTTTAATTGTAGTTAATTATTTTAGATAATAAAATTTAACCCACAAGAATTTGTATTATATCTAAATAAATAATTAGGATGAAATATCAAATTATTTTTCTTACTTACCCACAGGTATTAGAAATTGGTATATAATTTGATAGTTTCATTACAAAGTTTTGCACAAATATGTTTGAATTAAAAATTTAGCCCATAAGCAATTTTTATGTCATTTGATTTATGTCTTTTAACATATTTTGTACATTGGTAATACATATATATAGTTTGTTAGCCTTAATTTATTGATAAGTAGAATGTATGTTTAGATTATACAGCTATTCAAACTATTGGTTTCTTTGATACAAGTTGTGAAATTCCCAAATTAAGGGGTGAAAACTATAATTTCCTTTTATGGGAAAAAAACTAAGGTTTCTGGAATATATATGATCACCCACACAATCTCAAAATATCCTTTAAATTGTGACATTACACAATTGCGGAAGCTTACAAAGGAAACATATATAACTGTGTAGCTTCACACGAGTATAAATGGTATCTTCAAAGTTTCACACTTTTACAGTGTCTTACATGGTCTTTATACATAGTCATGAATCTCCAAAGTTACTTCAATTCTTCTATTTTATGCCTCAGTTTCACCCAAATTCTTCTTCTTTTAGTTTATGAAGGCAATTATCTCTTAAAAAAGTACTTAAAGCAAAATAAGTACAAAAAATAATGTACAAATTTTAAATAACAAGCAAAACACACTAAATATGGGTATACAAATATATTCAATTAATTATTTATTAGAAACCTTGCATACTTGTGCATGTTCTCTAAAGCTTCCAAAAAAGAAAAGTTGATTTGCAATTTCTGTAACTTGTCTACAAACTTTGCAATTCGAGTATCCACTTAATTTTTCTTCAGCCTTTTTATGGAAATTGGATCTTTGGCACATATGGAGGGGAAGGGACATATAGAGCTTCCTCCTTCTTCTCTTCCTTCTTTCCATCTGTCTCTTGGTGTCTATTAGTATCGGCTGTTATCCTTATTCTCTGTAGGTTCCACCAATCCGTTTCCACTTCTAAGTGTAAGTCCATTAGTTGCTCCCTTATATTAGACTTTGTATTGCTTAAGAGACTCCCCATACTTCGTGTGGACAATGGGGCTACTAATTGCCTGACTTGAAACTCCAATTATGAATGGAAGAAGCATGATTCCTCGTAATTTGGTCAAATTTATATTTCATCTTATTTTAGTTCTCATCTTTGCTCGCGAACTTGGAATTCAGCAAATCCATTAACTTATCCATATTTGAATCTAATGAATCAAGCCTATCTTGCTAAAATCTTAGTGGGCCTTATGCTCTCATTGGGTTTTTTTATAGTGTTTTTTTACCCAGGATTATAAGTATTATAATATGTATTGGTTCCACCTTAACTATGCTCCTACTGAATTGAGCTGCTTTGTATTATTATGGTCCAGTAGAAAGCAATCAGTAGTAACACAACCTTCTTGACCCCATAATTCACATCCATAATGTATTTCTTTAAGTAGGCTAAAAGAAGTGGCATTTAAGCTGTTTAATTGATTGGCCAAGTTGGCTACTTGAATCTGTAAAGTTGTAAATGAATCCACAACAAACACTCCCTTTTGATCTCTGTAGGATGGTTATTGTTCACTCCTCTTCAACATCCATAAACAACTATTATCTATCATCTCCTCCAACAAATCACGTGCAACTTCTATGGTCTTCCTCATTAATAAACCTCCAACCACTGCATTAAAAGGTGTCTCATATGGGTGGATTCACACCATTGTAGAAAGTTCACAAAAGGAACTCCTTGGGCAAGTTATAATGTGGATAGCTGTTTTCCTATGCTTCATAAAATGACTACCCTTTGCTTTTCTGGAAATTACTTATCTCCTTTATGATCCTATTGGCATTCATCAAGAGGGAATATTTAGCTAAAAAGGCTTGCACTAGCTACTCCATGTTGTGTTGTTCTTTAGGCTAAGAGAATTCAACCATGCCTTGGCTTGATCTTTAATTGTGAACGAAATGATTCTCATCTTAATTAAATGCTCTGATAACTCATTGTCCAAGAGCATTTCCCAATTCTCCAAAAGGTTGGCCAAATGAACATTAGGATCCTCATTGGCTAGTTTAGAAAATTAGACATTAGTTTGCAGCATATTCAGCAGCGTCAATTTAATTGCAAAAGTGTTGGTTTACACTAATGGTCTATTTATTCCTTATTGGTTGGCATTGAACCCTGGCCTCATGAATTAAATTTTTTCTCCTTAATTCCTTTCCTCTGTCACTATTCACTATTACTTTTTATCATCTTAATTTTGAATCTCCCTCTCTTGCTTGGTGATATTGAAAATTTGCGTGTCTATTTGTTTGCTTAAACTCCTTGTAGATCCTATTTTAAGTGTTTGTATTCACACAAGAAAATGTTAAAATCCTTAAATCTAGGTAGCTAGAATTACACTAGGTACTACAAATAATCCCTAATAATAGTGCTAAAAACTTGTTGAAGTTTTAAACTAAATTTTTTAATATAAGTATACATATTATATTTTATAGTATAAAAAGTATCGTTTCCATAAAGGTTGTATTAATCACCTAACAATTCTTGTAACACCTTGTTTAAGGTGAGAAAATGTGATAAATAATTAAGAGGTAAACCAAAAATAAAAGAATTAATGATTGAATGATGAAACAAGCAACAGTGAATAGTTGATTAATTAATGATGAAAACCTAGGAATTACTTTTATCCTTATTTATTTTCACTTCACCTTTTTACTTTAATCATACTCCTAGATATCCAATAATTATGATTACCCTTTCTCAAGCTCTAACTAAGTATTCCTAATTAAATAGATAGAAATTGAATTGTGACTTCTCAATCTATCAAAACTCTTCCTAAGTATCATATTGGATTTGAAGCAATCCTATAGATACCTAATAAACAATTAAGATCTCTCTTCAATTGTTTATTAGTTTGATGTTTATAGGTTTGTTAAATTACTAGCTCTCACTTTGTAGCAAAACACAAATAGTTTAATCTAATCTCTCAATTCAAATTGAATATAAAATAATAAACATCACAAAGTATATTGAAAATTAAATCAAGAATGTAAAAGATTGACAAATAATTCAAGAGTAATCCCTAAGGAACATTTAGCAATTCATATCTAGCATACGACTTAATTGATTCATCATTAACATTAAACAAGGAAAGAAAAGAAAGAGTAGAGGTGTGAAATCTAAATGTCTTCTCTTTTTTTAGCTTAGCTCGAAAATTCTGTAGCTTGTGATTTTATGGAATTTCCTCTCTTTGATCTCTTTTTGGTATTTTATAGTAGCCTCTTTTGTGTTTTTCTTTGCCATAAACTCTTCTTGATCCTTCTAGGGTTCTTTTTATGATTTTTCCCAATTATTTTGGTTTCAAAAATAACTTTGAATCATCAAAATTACAAAAATCTTGTGACTTAGAAGATTTGGAATTTACATGATCTATTACATGTTCGTGCATTATTTTCCAATACACTCTTTCTCATGTATGATCGTGACAAATTCTCTTTAACTCTTCGTCCTTCATCCTATATGATCGTGTAGATTCACAATCTCTAGCTTTGTTTTCATCTTTTATTGGAATTTTTAGTCTCCATTTATCATCAAAACATATTAAATATCCTCTAAAGAAAACTTTAAGATTAAATTCTTTCCATAATCAAACAAAATATTAGAAAAACAATAACAAGAAATGAATCTAAGTCCTAAATACATGATTAAAACCTAAAAGAACACTTAAAACCTCACTTTTCAACCTATAAAACACATTATAATTCACACATATCATTTACATATTGACTTATTATTTGAATTGGAAACCTTTACAATTTTGGAACACCACTTTTGAATTGGTCTCACTAAGAAACTATAAAACAAAAATATTAACCTTATAACAAAAATAAAGTGATGATTAATTTCTTTTATATATATATATATATATACACACACACACACACACACACACACACCATATATGTATATATACATACCATAAGCATCTTTATAAACCTCCATTTGTGAGCTTAGGAGATCTTGTATCATCTCATAGGTAGCAAATATTATAATAGCTAACAGTATTCACTTATTAACTTCATCTTTCATGGTACAACTTAGTCTAAAATAAAAATTATGATTTAAAAATGTCATAAATGCAAACAATGGAGGATAAAGTTGTCTTTGTTATATCTCATTGATGACTGCAAGTAAGTTGTATACAAAGAAGGCTTATTTTTCATATTAGCTTTATTGCCTTTTTTTTTTACCCTTTCTGTGACATTGTAAAAATAATCCATTATTTTCTTCTTATCACTATTATCCAGACAAAATACTCTTACCAAAAGCTCACAAACTCTAATGACAAATTGACATTAAGACTAAAATTCTTGATCTTTAAGTATAATTCTAAAAACCATCAATCCAACATGAGATCTCATATGCTGAGATACAACCCCCTTATCACTTGTAAACATTTTCCTCAAATCCTTCTTAATTATAATAAAACACTAAAGTAATAAGAAATTAGTTGTAAATCTTGTAATAGTAGGACAACACAAATTCTTACCATTGGTGAAACCATTTCTCATCAAATTCAGGACTTCTACACGAATGTAGATAAATTTGGCCACTTTTCTTACTTACTGCACAGTTTTATCAATTATAGGAAAATATCTAGCATCTCTTATATTTTTCAATATTAGATCCATGTAATATATAGCACAAAGAGTCCAACAAAAAAATTATACCTGCTTTACAAGCTTTTTCTAGTTGCTTTATAAGCAAAATCATTGTCAGTGATCACTGTACAATGTTTTCAGGCCCAATTTCATCAAATATTTAAAATAGAGTATTAGCATCTCTAATAAGGCCAGATGCATCAATAGAATTCAAAAACATTGTCCCTTAACAGAATAAACCAACAATGTGATAATTGGCTCATATCTTCTACTTATCCAACCATCACACATGATTGAACACTTATAAGTTGTCCAAGTCATTTTTTATTTTTATCTAAATAGGTCTTTATTTCATAAGCATAGATGCTTAAAAGATTACCTTTGTAGCCATGAATTGAATGAGCTTTATATTCTAGACTGTAAGAGGCAATAACATTCACCATAAGCTAATAACAATTTGCGAATGGTAATAAGTTAAGGTTTTCTGATGCTTAACTCCATATTTGAATAATAGAGTTTCAAATTGTTTGCTACAAAAGTGAGCACTCTCATCACTTATTATAGCCCATAGGGTACTAAATCTAGTAAATATGTATTCAAGAAGGGAGCTTTCTTCTAAGGCTTTGAAATATTTCCTTTTATTTGGCTCAAAGGAGTCCATTTATGATAAGTACTTATTTACCTCTTTATCCTCTACGTCAAAAGATTTCTTACAATAAGCTAACCTCAAAATTGGCTAATTGACCGTATGGTTGGACACTATAACTTCTATCTCTTCTATATGAAAGCAACTATTACTTGGTTTTGGGTACTTTACGGATTAAATATATCTAGAATGATAGTTCACTCTTTTAAACATTAATAAGCCTCACCTAACTGATAGGAATGGTTTTCTAAGTATGATATATGTATCTCTATCTTCCTTTATGTTAACATCAAAAAATTAAATAATAAATTAAATATGACTTAAGTCATGATTTAAAGAGAAAAAAAACTAAAAATCGAAGGAAAATTAACATTAAATTTCATCTTTGGATTTTGTTTCCATCTTCTTCCTCTCTTCTTTTATGTTATATTTCTTCTCCAAATCTTAGCCAAATTTCCCAAAAGTATATCAAAAAGTTAGCTCCATTTCCAAATTCCCTAGTTAAAATTAGGTCACTTCCAGCAAAAAAATTTAATATTAATTTTCTCGCAACATTGCAAGAACACTAGTCTAGTGATAAGGGCGCTACTCGAAAATCTGGTGTGCAGCAGACTGTCAATCGTATCACAAAAACACTCATACCAGAGCAAAAGGACTTACCTCTTGACAATTCTACGCATCAAATACAAAAGTGCTTCTTGCTAGTATGGGTGCAGTATGAATTCCTAGTATCCATTTAGGCAGTGCAGATACACTCAGAAGAATGCCATGACACATCTGCTAAAGATTGTTATTTGAAAAAGGTTGCTAGTGGAAAGATGGTCCAAACTAGTGCAAAGGTGCTATAACCTATATATATAAGTCACCTATAAAAGAATAGTTAAAGGGTGAAAAAAAATCAATTTATAATAAGTTATACTCAGTTGTGAAGTTTGAGACACTTTATAATCAAATATAAGATATTTGATTTTATTTAAATCAAATTATAATTATAATTAGATTTTGACTTCAATTATAATTAAAAAGTTTAATTTTAATAAAAAAGAACTAACACTTCCTTTACCTCTTAAAAAGTTAATTATTTTTATCTACTATATGGTTATTGTTATAGGCTAGACAATTAGACAGTTTGTGATTCATATTTAGTTTTTCAAACAGGCAAAACATTTGAAATTTAACTAAATTAATTTGGATTGAGTTAAACCATATTCAAGTCGATTTACTACCCATATGACCTAGTAACATTATGACCTTTAATTTAATAAACATTGTTATGGGATGTCAAGTGTGAGTAGAAATCCCACATTAGAAAGAGATGGAATTAGTGAGGGACATATAAGTAGAAAGGACCCATAAACCTAATGCCTTAAGGTTTTATGTTAAAGTACAGTGTCAAGGCCCACAAGTATGTTCCTTCACTAAACATGTGATGTAGATCTCCCATAAAAGTAGACTCCTTAAAACCATCAAGTGATATCAGAGATGTGATTAGAGGATCCTTATATAGGGAAAGTTACCACTTGTTTGATTTAGGAAGGAATTAGTGTGAGAAGAGAATGGGTGAAAATAGTACTTCAAAATTTTGCATTCCCTTGTTTAATGGGAAAATAAACTTTTGGTTATGGAAGAGTACTATTGAGGACTTGTTGGTATAACAAGATTTAAATGCAGCTTTGGAAGCAGACAAGCCAACAAGTTTGAATGATGCCAAGTGGGCATCGATGAAGAAGAAGGTAGTTAGTACAACTCAGTCGACTATAGCTCCGGAGATCAAATACAACTACTTGAGTGAAACAGATCCAAAAGCTTTGATGGATAGGCTTCAAAGTGTGATGCCTCCAAATCATTGACTAACATCTTGAGCTTGAGATGAGAGTTGTACCAGTTGAGGATGGAGGAGAGTACAACCTTGCAGGACCACATTAATTTGTTTAACCAACTAGTGGCCTAGTTGAAGTACGTGGATGAGAATATCACCAATCAAGAACAAGCTCTCTTATTGTTGGCTTCATTACCCAAGTCCTACGACCTATTATCATGACGTTGTTTTTTGGTAGGGAGAACATTATGCTAGATGAAGCAATGATGGTATTGAGGGAGAGCAAAAGGATGACGACATATGTTGATGGAGGTTCTTCGGGTGATGGTGATCAAGCATTAGTTGTGAGGGAATATGAGAGAGGGAGGAATCAAGAGAGAAGGGAAGATGGCTCAAGGAGTAGATCAAAATCGCATGTGAAAGACTTTAGTAACGTAGAGTGTTACTATCATAAGGACAAAGATCACATCCAAAGTCGTTGTCCGAAGATGATGGAAAACTTGAAGAGTCTCTATTTGATGCAAAAAAGAAGGACAAGAGTAAAGTAGATGTTGATGGTGATTCCAATAATGTGGTCATAGGTGATGGTGCTGGTGTTGATGATTTGTTATTGGCTATTCAAGGTGAGGTGAAGGAGGGCCAAGAGAGTTGGGTGTTGGATTCGGCTGCATCAGTTCATGTTTGTAGAGACCAAGCCTTGTTTGATACTTTCCATCAAGATGGAGAGTATAGCCACATCAACATAGTGGGTGATCAAAAATTGAAGGCTCAAGGCATAGGGACCATGAGTATGAAGCTCAATGATGGTATGACCTAAACCATCTACAATGTGAGGTATGTGCCAAGTGCTTGTGCTAACATTATTTCTTTGAGTGAATTCACAAAGTATGGGCATAGATGTGTTGGTAGTGGGAGTTGGTGCAAAGTGTACCATGGTGCTCACCTGGTGATGCAAGGAAGGAAGGTTGATAATAACATTTGCTATGTAAAGGGCCATTGGATCTTGAGGAACAAGGTTGTAAATAAGTAGGTTCGATTCTCAGATGAGGTGGAGGTGTTTGGTGATTTAGGTCGAGGGAGGAATATGTTGGGTATCTCTCCAAACACAAAATACTAGCTATGTGAGTTTTGTAAGGGTGGGCTTTATTTTACTTACTGTTGTTCCCAAATTAAGTTCTAAAAATTACCTAAGCTATCCTACTCGCAATTATACGAGTTAGTTGTAGTTGATTACCTAGGATCGTCACCCACGGAGGTGAAATTGTTTAACTCGAATTAAGTTTAAATAAAAATAAAGAAAATGCAATTCTAAACATTATATCCTGATTTGTTGTGTGAAGACTTTTAAAAAAATTAATAAATTAATTAAAAAGTAAACGAAATCAACTGAGAGCAAAGATAAATAGAGTAATCGAAATGGAAGACTCTTGAAAATTAATTTCACTAATTTAATCTCCTATATATGATTAAAGGGAAATGATTGGATACTTGTCTTACTAAAATTAATAGTTGGGTTCTACATCAACTCAAATAATGAACTAATGTAACTTTTGTATTCAACTTGTTATCATCTGAATTAATTATGGAAGCCCGACTACTAATTACCACTTAATATATTTCTAGTTTTTAACCTAAGCGTCCATAGTTTCTCAATCCGTATTAAATTTCTCCTCTTGGTCGTTCATTTAATACTAAAAATGATGCAAATTTTAGTTATTCTATTACATCTATTTAGTTCAGAAACCACAAAAATAAATAAGACAACAAATCCATAACTTAATTATGCATAATCAACTAAAATACTACATTAATTCTCAAGAAAAAAATCAATCCATCATAGCATAAACATAGTTCATCATCTCCGTACAATTCAGTCCCATGTTACCATCAACAGAAGTATTAAAGTAATAAAATAGTGAATACTAAATGAACTATGAAAAGAAAACAAGGTAATTGTCGGTTAAGCTAACAAAGTAATAAGTTTAGTAAATAAACAAGAAATACTGCAACAGATGAATAACATAGCAAGCAAACTAAGATCAGATGCATGAGGTGCAATTGTCTCCTTCCCTTGTCAAGCTTCCTGCATTAGCTCTTTCCTTCTACTTCAGCTTATTATCACTAGATGGTCGGAGGCTTAGAGCTACTTCCAACTCTCTGCCATGTTTCTCTCTTCTTCACCGAGTCTCTCTGTTATCTTCCCTTCTTTCTCTCTATTTTCTCTCTCTCAAAGTCTCTCTAGTATGTTAAGTGAAGAATAAAGAGTAAATGATGGATAATTCTCAGCCGCCACCCTCTCCTTTCCTTTTTGTAGTATGCTCCTAGGTATAAGGTTTTGTGCCCTCAATCTCTGCAACTGCCATGTCATAAAATGATTAAAAGAAGAGTGTCTAGCATGAGGGGAGTCATGACTGTGACTTACAAGTCACAATTGTGACATGTCACAACCGTGGCATGTTCAATACCATGCACAACCATGACATGTTCAATAGCATGCAATTGAGTCATACAATTAACATGCAATTAACATGTGTATGATGCAATTAATGTTTGTATGATGAAGTGAATTACACGTTAATATAGAATTTACGTACAATAAACTAGATACACAAAAGGGGGTTGAATTGTGTATTCTTTTCGTGAATACAAAATCTTTAATAAATCTTGTTAAGAACTTCTCTAACTTGTTAAAAGAATATCACAAAAATTATATGAAAATTGTTACGAAGTTAAATCACAAATAACTTCTATATAGTTGTTTAACAACAAAATAAACTAAAGTAAAAGGATAGGAGATAGACGCTACAATTTTTATACCAGTTCACCCCAAACCTTGGGCTATGTCCAGTCCTCAGAGTTCATCTGAGTATTTCACTATACTTCGACAAATTATAAGTATTCTTTCTTCTCTTCCAAAGCCTCTTCAGGTCTCTTACACAAAGTATTCTTTCTGCTAACTTAACCTCTCTAGGCTCTTAGTCTTTTCTTTCTCTCACTAGAAAGATATTGTGAGCTTTTGTTACAGTAGGGTTAGCTCTCTTAGTATCGCACTATAGAATTTTTCTTTTCTAAGTAAACACTTGAAAGTTCAAAGATCAATGCTTTTTCAAAAGTTGTAAGATTGTCTAATCTTCGATTACAACTAGTATTTATAGCCTAAGTCTTTAACTACTTCTTGATTCTTGATAAATGTTATTTAGTTGAGTTCTGTAACTAACTCCAACTAACTAACTGTCCAACGTACTACTGTATCTTTTTCTTTGTATCGTCTGTGTTTTCCTCTTCTGTGTTTTCAACTTCTTCTGCTTCTTCTGTGTTCTGTGCTTCTTCTATGTTTTAGATGTTTTCCTTTCTTCTGTGTTTTGCGCTTCTTCTATGTTTTCCTTTCTTCTGTGTTTTGAGCTTCTTCTATGTTTTCCTTTCTTCTGTGTTTTGCGCTTCTTCTATATTTTCCTTTCTTCTGTGTCTCCACTTCTTCTGTGTTCTACGCTTCTTCTGCACACTTAACACACTTATCAAAAACGTTCATTTATTTCTAACATTATCATTATTTGATTGTCATCAA
>JAOSBO010000210.1:36685804-36696355 GCA_027563915.1 Erythroxylum rotundifolium
ATAATGAAGGGTTTAGAGGTAAGGTAGGTAATTTAGACGATATTTCAAATGTGGAGGACGAAAATAATGTAGAAATGTAGAATGAAGATGATACAAATATGGAGATTGAAAAAGGATGAAGATGATGAAGATGATTTAAAGTAAAGAGATGAAGGTAGTGGTCTGGATGAAGATGAAGGAGATAATGGACAACATGAAGCTGATGTAAGCGATGTAAATGATGAAGATGAGGTAGTTTTGTCTGAATATTATGACAGTGATGAATATGGAGAACTTGTTAGTGATATAGATGATATGGTAGATGTTTCTACTTAGAGGAAAAGGAAATACCCTATTCATGATGAAAATGTAGCTGAGCCTTAAATTAAAGTAGGGATGATTTTTCTTAATCATTTGTAATTTAAGCGTGCAGTAAGTTTGCTGTATATGAAAAGAAAGAGAGTTGTCATGTTTACAAAAAATAAGTCCAATTTTGTCTAAGGTAAAAGTAGGATAGAGAACTGCCCTAGGTACATATATGGAGCATTTGATAGGAAGTTGCAGTCTAAGTTAGGAAATTCAGGAATAGTCATGACTATAATAAGGTATATACAAATCCTAGGATAAACACCAGCATCTTATCTGACTTGTTGAAGGATAAGCTTAAAAAGGAGTTATTTTTTAAGAATGATGACATCAAATTTTACGCTAAAGATTGTTTAGGTGTTGCATTTTCTATGAGTATGGTGAGAAGAGCAAAGAAAAAATAGTAGATAGTGTTGTGATTAAAACTGAAGAGGAGTTTGGGAAACTTTGGTCTTATGCTGAAGTGATTAGGTAGACCAATCCAGGAAACACTGTTACATTGACAATGTGTTAGCCAATTACAACATCTCCAGCTATATTTAAAAGAATTTACATATGTTTAGAAGCTATTAAACATAGGTTTAGGCATAGATGCAAACATTATCTTGGCCTAGACGGATGTTGTATGAAAAACCAAAACTAAAGGTGAACTTCTATGTGCTGTGGGAAGAAATGGAAACAATCAAATGTTTCCTGTTGCTTGGGCTATGGTTGAAGTTGAGTCGACAGTCACCTCTAAGTGGTTCATTGAAAGGTTGAAAGAAGATTTACCTTGCTTGGGGTTTGAAATTGGTTGCACTACAATGACTGACCAACAAAAGGTAAAGATTTCACATCAATCTTACTTTTACTTTTATTGAGAGTGTAACTATTATGAAATATGCGGATTTGTGCCCACTTAACTATTCAAATGGCTATGTTTTCCCTTGTAGGGATTTGAGAGAGCCATTGCATATTTATGTCCATATGTTGGGCATAGGTTTTGTGTTAGACATGTTTTTGTGAATTGACATGGAATAAGACATAAAGGGGAAGAGATGAAGGAACATTTTTTGGAAAATTGCAAAACCCGTCACAGTAAGGGAATATGAAGAAAATTTGGATAAGCTAAAAGCCAAGAAGGAAAGGGCAGCAGAAGATATTGAGAGTTATGCATAGTTCAGCAATGGTGCAAGGCTTTCCAGATGGAAGATTCTATGATTGAGTTGGTTAATAATAACTTAATATTGATAGTTATGTATAGTTCAGCAATGGTGCAAGGCTTTCCAAATGGAAGATTCTATTATTTAGTTGGTTAATAATAAATTACGTGAGGCCTTTAATAAGACTCTAGTTGATGCAAGGAAAATGTCAGTTTTAGGTTTGTTTGAGTACATTAAAAGAGAATTGGTGAAAAGGATTATGAGAAAAAAGTAAAGAGGTTTGTAAGTGGAAAGGAAATTTAGGACCAAGAATATGGGAAGCAATTGAGAAGAGTGTCATGATTGCTCAACATTGTTCAGTACATCATAATGGAGAAGAAGGGTATAAGATTGATCATGGTCAGAACAGGTATATAGTGAGGCTTTAGAACAAAATATATTCTTGTAAGAGATATACCCTCTCTGGCATTCCTTGTGCACATGCCATATGTGCTATTAGAGACAATAGGGTTAATATTGAAGAGTACACTTCTAGTTGGTTATGGAAGACTAAATGTGTCCAAGCATATAGGAAGGCAATTCAACCAATTCCTGGTATAAAGGACTGACCCTTTAACAATGAACAAACTATTTGGCCACCAAAATTCAAACAAGGGCCTGATAGGCCAAAACAACTAAGAAAAAGGGCATTGATGAGCCTCAAAAGAATACGAAAGTAACTAAGAAGCAAAATGTTGACCACATGTCTATGAGGGGCATGATCATGACATGCAGTCACTGTCATACAGAAGGACACAACAAAAGAGGTTGTCCTTGAAAGGGCAGAGAGGTAATTTCTAAGTTGTTTTGTCTTTTCTGTGGTACAACTAAGATTCTTTTCCATAGTAGTGGAAATCGTCTAGGATTTTATGTTCCATTATCACCGTTATCGATGACAAGTTGTAGCCCAATTTCAAAATCCTAACCCAGACCGGTCAACTTATTTGTTATGGAACAAATCACAACAAACTCACAGTCAACCCTAGAAAACATATCCATAGTTCAAACCAATACTAACATCCCAGTAAGTGCTTCTAAATCTGCATCTAACAATGCTGAAAGGGGAAAGAAAGGTGAAAGGAGAGAACATGCCTCTACTTCTGCCTTTGCCTCTGTCTCTACTACTGTGTTTATAACTCTGCTGACCCCATAACTGCTTTAGGTACTGCCAATACCTCTGGTACTGCTCATGTATATGGAAGTGCAGATATAACAACCTCAATCATTCTACCAACAACTAGAGGTGCTTAAAAAACAATAAATATTTGTACATCTTTAAAGGCCACCACCAAAAACCAAACCAAAGGGAGAAAAGGGTCTAGTTATGGTGTTGGTGATGATGAAAGCAAAATGAGGATGTTTAATGTTGGCAATTGTAGCCTAAATTCTCAAGCAAAAATTTTAGGAAAAAGGTCTGCCACATACTCTTTTCTTCAACAAGAAGCAAATAGGAAGTTCAAGAAGCAGATGGAAGGAATGAGGTTATACACAAATGAAACCACAGGGTTACAGATGCTAAATGTAAGTATTAAATATTTGAAATCTTATTAAACACGAATTAAGTCATATTAGGATGTTTGCATTTTATCAACAGCCTGGAAGAAGAAGTCAGAGACTGCTACATCTTAGATAGAAATCAATAAAGAGGAAGGAAGTTGTTACTGGGCATGTGAATCCAAGCCAAGAAAGTCAAATTGAATCTTCAAAGGGAAAGGAGAAAATGTACACTTAGCTGTGTTTGTTAATGAATCGAATAATTTTGTGATATTTGTATATTAAACTTAAACTGCATCTTCAATCTACATACCTTATATCCATCAATTTTGTGATATTTGTGTACTGAACAATGGATGAAAGGTTAGATATCTATTTAGAGGTTGGATATCAATAGATTGTAAGGATCTTGTTAGCATTTACATGTTATTAAGCAATGAATGCAATGATTACCAATTTTAGTTTGAATTGCATTTCTTTTAGGGTTTTTTCCTTTTTATTAAGTTCATGAATGGTTACCAAGGGTGAGGGAAGCTTCGTTGGAATTGTCACATTCTCTACAATGTTAAAAGTTTTTAGGGAAAGCTTAAAGTTTGTGACCTGAAAGAGATGATAAGCTTTTTGTAGAAAAGAGTTGGTCCCCTTTATTTTCATCGTCTAGTCTTAAATTAAGATCAGATCATTAAGTAGCCATTTTATGTAGTATATCACAAACCAATCTAGTTCTTTAATTTGATCTTTGCTGGTGTTTTACGGGTTTTCTATTGTGTGTGTGTGTGTGTTTTTGTTTATTTTCCTACTTAATTATTAAAAGCCAACAAGGCAGGATCTTGTTAGATATCTATCGATTGTAAAGATCTTGTTGAAATTGTAAGGACGTTATTGGCATTTACATGTTATTAAAACAGTTAATGTAATGACTGTCAATTCAGTGTGAAGTGCATTTCTTTTAGGTTTTTTCTTTTTCGTTGAAGTTTATGAATGGTAGAACATGTACATTGTTAATATAAAGAATTAGAATTATAGGTCTATTAAACATCTTTGTCTCCTCATCAATAATTTGATGACTTATAAAACACAACTTAGCAGTTGTGTTAATCATTTGCTCCAAGCTAAAGTACTTGTGACATTTTTATAAGTAGCCAATAGCTACCTCTTTCAACTCTTTTTGACTACTAACCAATACTCCATCGCCATTAATTAAAGATCTTATTTTGTTACTAATCTTCCTTACCATATGTTGAAACATCAAACATCTTTAGGCCAGTACATAAAACATCAAACATGTTTAGGCTAGAACATCAAATTAGGAATACAACAGATGTTGAAACATCTAGCAATTGTACTTTCCAACATCAGGTTAGTTGAATTACATTTACTCACTGTTCTAGTACATCAAACCATTTTTAGGTAAGGCTTTAAAGGTACAACTATTGCCTATATTGTCTTCATTATTTAGGCTAACAAACAAAAGCAAACTACTAAACACAAGCTTAAACAAGCAATAAATTTCCAACACTTTGATGAATCTGTTTCATCACTACTCCTTATGGAAACTAACTTATTCTTCAACTTCAAATTTTCTGCAATCGTTTCAGATTGCAAAACATCTATTGCATTCTCTTTTAACTCTGCCACTTCAACCTTCAATATATTACTTTAATAGTATAACATCTTTTCTCTGTTTTTTAGCTTTAAAATAATTTGTCTTGCTCTTAGACAAAATCTTTGATCATGCCATTCATGAAATCCATAAACATTTTCGCTCTACCATCAAGGAAAAAACAATAATTTGTTAATGAAATATATGAACTTATTTAGCTAAAAAAACATAAAAATGTACCAAGAGTCAATAATCATAAAACCTTCTTCTTGGATTTTCATTAGTCCATAACGTCCATCTCTATGTGCTTTCAAGTTATAGTAACAATATTTAGCCTCTCCATTGTAGTCCCATTCAACTGGCTAAGTTGAGGAAATCAGTTTATATAACCTCAAATCAAGTTTAGAACGTGTCCCTCTACTACATCTAAATTTGTTTGATTCTAAGAATATGCATCTCTTCTATGAATGTCATACTTTATCTTAAACCTAGTGGATAGAAATAAAAAAACATGGATAACCACCAATGAAGCTAAACCAAGTGACATAAATGATATCCTACTTACAATGTCAATTAGATGGGGAAGAGAAAACTTGATAATATCATATATACAGATGTATAATAGGATTGTACGTGAAATCAATTCTATTCTACACGTTATTCAGCCCTATAATCAAATACGTTTAAAAAAGATAAAGTAATTTACCTAAATGTAACATTGTTATCGAAACTTTCCATAAAAATGGAAAAAGAGTAAAGGAATAAAGTGAAGATTCAGACACCATAAATTATATACAAAAATTAGAAGGGAGTATGAGTCATTGGGTGTTCAATTAGAGAACATATATGTTTCAAATCTCCAAAACCTAACCGCCCATTCACCTCCAACGCCAAAAGAGAGAGCTCACACTATGTAGAAGGTAGAAGGTGAGATTGGACTGAATGCATATGCGTGAAATGATGATACGTTCAAGGATTAGAGTGAAGGCACAATCGAGAGAAGAGAAATAAGGTGAAAACACCTATTAAAAATAATGATTGATTTAGGGTTGAAGAGTACAATTTTGAATGAAATTAAATTTTTTTCTTAAATTCCACTTGGCCTGAACAATAACTTATATGTTCTTAACATGACATCTAAAGACTAATTGGTCTGCATGTAATAACGCGCATAAATACGCCCTAATTTTTGTCCAAAAAGCCTTAAATTGAGCAGACTCGGTAAAATTTTAGACTTTCTTTAAGCAAGTTACGAGTTTAAGCAAGTTATGAGATTAAGTTCTAAACTAATCAAACTAAAAAAGGTTAAGCCTTAATTTAGGCTTTCTGTCCTTCTTTACCACCATTTCATGCTTTGGTCCTTGGTCCTTATCATTTTGTTCCTTTGTTTTTTCTAAAGTAACCTTGTCTTTTTATTTGTCTTGCACTTTAGTCCTTAACTGCAATTTAGTCCCTTTTGCATTTCTTTTAATTTTTCAATTGAGTTTTTCAATGTCTAAATTGGATTCCCAATGTTTTTTATATTTCAATTTAATCCAAGTTTTCCCTAAAATACAAAATTCATCTCTAATAAGTCAAATTAATCTATGAGAAATTAATATCAATTAAATACAATTAATTGTGACAGATTTAACTAAAAAGTTCAACAAAAACTAGTGATTAAAATTAACAACATGAAGAAAATATCAAACATAATAAAAAGATTAGGAAAATAAAATTGAGCTAGCACGAACATAAAACAATTAATGAAATGTAGTTTTTCTATTTTTATTAATATTACAAACAAATAAAACTATAAGAAAATTTATGAAACAAAATTAAGTGTTAGTTTCAATAATTATATATTTTTAATTATTAAATATTATTACGTCATTTTTGAAGCTCAAATTCATTTATTAGACTTATGATAAACTACCCCTTAATAATGAGATCGTGAATCTCAAAGTTTTTGAAGAACTAAAAGTAATTATATATTTTAAATTCTTACAAAATTATAAATAACTAAAACATATTAAAAATATCTCCTTTAATATAAAATATTATATCATATTCAAATAGAAATAAAATTTGAAAATAACATCTCTACTAGTTAGAATAAAATTGTACATCACTAGACCTTTCTAAATTTTACATATCAACAAGATTTTTATTGAATATTATTGTTGTTGTTGTTATATCAACTTGCTTAAAATATGAAACAAAAAATCACGTTAATCAACTTACCTAGGTTTATAATGGGCTTAGAAAAAATTATTTCCAAACATGAATTTTGGTTGGCATAAAAGTTCCGACATATAATTAAAAATTTTGCTCTTATAACAAATTTGGAAAACAAAAACTTGCAAGAACTAAACAAACTATGCAAGTGAGAACGATTGAAAGAAAAACAAATCAAAGGACGAAAACACCCCCAATCTTGATTATATTAATGAAACCCGGAAAAACCCTATCGTAAACCTGTCGGCTTCCTCTCTATCCCAAAGGACCCAAACGTCGAATCTTCAATGGCGCAAACCCTAAGTCGAACCCTAGTTTCCACAACGTCTCGCCACCTCCTCCTCCTCCTCCCAAAAAGGCTTGTTTCATCCTCCTCCTCCGTCTGTGTGACCCGTCCTCCTTCACTGCCGTCTCTCCTCTTTCTCCGGCGATCTTTGCTCCCAACTGCTCAATTAATCGCCCCCAGCAGACTTAGTTCTATTCGTTGCCGAGTCAATCGGAGTGGCAACTCATCCTACTCGCCGTTGAACTCAGGGTCGAATTTCAGCGATCGGCCGCCCAATGAAATGGCGCCGCTTTTCCCTGGATGCGATTACGAGCACTGGCTCATAGTCATGGACAAGCCTGGTGGCGAGGGAGCAACCAAACAACAGATGATTGATTGTTATATTCAAACTCTCGCAAAAGTTGTTGGCAGGTAAATGAGCATCTTATAAATGAGACATTTCCTTTTGGGTTTCAACAAAGTTTGAAGCTTTTAGGTTTACTGGTTTATATTGTGTGATTTGTTTGTGATTGTTTGTGTATTAGCGAGGAGGAAGCGAAGAAAAAGATTTACAATGTATCTTGTGAGAGGTATTTCGGATTTGGATGTGAGATTGATGAGGAGACCTCTAACAAACTTGAAGGTATGGTTTTCTGTTACGTTTTTTGTTCTTTATTCGGGTTATTAGGTTTTCTTTTTGTTTCTTATTTTTTGTGAATTTATTTCTTTTTTGGGGGTTCGATGCTAACAGGGCTACCTGGTGTTCTGTTTGTTCTTCCGGATTCTTATGTTGACGCTGAGTACAAGGATTATGGTGGTATGTTTCTGTGCTGATCAGTGCAATTTTTGATGTACCATGTTGTAGTATTCTAGTGCCACTGAATGCATGTATTTGTGCATTGCAAACGAAATGTTATGTATGCTTTGTCGAAAATTATAGTTTGGGGCAGTATGTTATGACAAGTTTGCAGTTTCAACTTTAATTCAACTGGTAGTCCATCTTGGCAAAGCTAAAAAGTCTGATAGGCAATGTTTAGCTTTGAATGCTAATGGACTTACACTGAAGCTTCTCTCCACGTAATTCTTATGTATACATACATGTTACGTAGCTGAATATCAGTGGAGATGACATATGATTCTTGTTGTGTCTTTTTACATCATAGAGATTATGTGATTGGTGCAGCTTTTTCAATTGTGAATCAAATATTGCTATTATAAAACCAGTTACATTGGACAAATTCTTTCATATATCATTTGATTCATATTTGTGTAGAGTTTGCTAATTTTTGCACTGTATATTTCAACCTTACCTTTTAATTCCCCATAGTCTACTTTTATCATTGTCTTATTAAACAGTACATTTTGGCAAACTGAATTTTTCAGTGACTACTCACAGATTTGAAGTTTACTGTGGTCTTCATCATAAACTAGTTCATCTTGACATGCTGAAATTTCAATGGCTATGTTTAGATGTGAAATTTACAGAAGTGTCATTATTGTTAATTAGCACATTTGGTAAGCTGGAATTTTCAGCGACTGTTTATATTTGAAATTTCTGATTGTCATTATTGTTAATTACTACATTTGGCACAGTGACTATGCTGAGATTTGAATCTAATTGCGACTTTTACTTGAATCTCTTCTTAAACTTTTTTTATGGTGCTGATGATATTTCATGGTTTATTTAGATCTTCAAAATGTTGCAGCTACCTTTGTCCTTTGTGTGGTTGTGTTAGTTGAAGTTGATTGCGTTTCTTGTGGTTCATTTGATGGGGGAGGGGAGGAAAATAAATTTTGTTGATTTTATTGACCTATCCCAACACTTCAATGGTGCTGATTTCTTTTAACTTAAATGCATTATGCAATTGAAGAACTTTTGAAGTGTTGTCATCTTGGGAGCTGACGTCCATTATGATTTGATTTAAACTTTGCTTACCTTTCTTGATTTTGCAGCTGAGTTGTTTGTGAATGGGGAGATAGTTCAGAGACCTCCTGAAAGGCAGAGGAGGGTAGAACCACAGCCACAGAGGGCTAACGACAGGCCAAGATACAATGACCGAACTCGTTACGTGCGTAGGAGGGAAAACATGAGGTAGAGAATCTGATGAGAATGCTTCTTGTATAGTTTGTGCCTTGCATCAGATGTTTAGCTTAGTGCTGCTGTTACGGGCCTACTGTTCTATGAACTTATCGTTAGCGGACTGTGGAGATGGACAATAGGCATGTGGTTAAATGTAAGACTGGATTTATTTGGTCAAATAATCAACTTAATGGCGAAAGCACCGCTACGCTTGTTTCTTAATTAAAGCCACTGCATATAGTTTGAGTTCCGTTTGCCACGTTCCTAATGTTTTTTATCTAGGTTCTAGATGTGACTAAAGCAGTTTTCTGCCAAAACTTGAGATATGTTTAATGGCGTAGTATAACTGAGCCTCTGCAATTGCCTTTTTTCACCTTTTGTGGAGTTGACAAGGTGAATGTCTATTGTGTTGGTTAGCTTTTGGAATGTGGTATTATGTCTAGTATGTTGGTTAGCTTTTGGAATGTGGTATTTATCTCTCACCAATCCACTGTTCAATTGGAATCAGCTTTTTTGTTAATATTAAGTTCAACTCATTAAAATCGCAAGTCATTTAAGGAGCGGACCTGATCTGGTGTGACAAGGAGCACCATCGTGACAATTGTATGCCTGAAGAGCCTGGAATAAATTCCTTGCAACGAGTAGCTGGGCTCGTTCCTCGTACCCTTGTTCCACCTTCATATTCATTTCGTTGACTTGGATTATAAGTTGGTAGTTGTCATGCATTCGCAATCATACTTAAATTGAGACTTCGGTTACTGCTTGTGGAAATGCTAGCCCAGTTGTAGAAATGCTGTACCAAGACAGAATTTTGTTTACTTAAAGTTGGTAAGACATTTATTTATCACGTCAAGTCGAGTGAACATAAAATTACCCGACCGCATCAGAGGCAGAACATTGAACGGTTTTTTTGCTCTACTACCCCGTAAATGAATTCCCGTTAAAAGATTGAAAACATATATTAATATAAACTACAAAACAACCAAAGTTCAACTACGAAGCTCATCGGCTACGAAGGATAGCGATCTTCATGAATTACCACAGCATTAAAAAATAGGATTTTATTGATTAGTGTTTTCTTGTTCTCTTTTCTTTTTCTTTCTCTAGGATTTGTCGAACTGACTAAAAAATAGATGATTAAGATCAAACTTAAATATGAAGGGGGTGTTTGGTTTCATTTCTATTTTTTAATGTAATTTTTAACTTTTTTAATTTTTAAATAAAAAATTGTATTTAATTGTTAATGTAAATTTAGTTGTATTTTATTATTTATAATAGTTATATAATAGATAAAATTTAAAGGTCAATTATTTTATAAATAAGTTAATTAATTAAATTTATTTTAATCTCGCAGATAACATATTTA
>JAOSBO010000210.1:36696455-36722795 GCA_027563915.1 Erythroxylum rotundifolium
ATTTTATTAAAATAAACAATTTAATAATTAAAATTTATTTATAAATTAATAGTTATCTTTAACATTTATTTACTTTTATTATTAAATCAAATTTTATTTAAAATTTTTATATTTTGAAGATTTTTTCATAATTTTATTAACAATTAATATTAAATATTTAAATAATACAAATCTAGTTGATAGTAAATCAAATTATGAAAAAGACATGAACATAAAAGTAAAATTTCTTTTTACGGTTTCTTAGTTTATGACAACGAGAAAAAATAGAAACTAAAAACTTAAACAAACAGGTTTTTATACTAAATTTAAAGAAAAATAAAAAATATAAAAATAAACAAGCTTGTAGTAAATAACTACTAGTATATACTAAGGTCAAGTTGAGTACTTTGCACTATTTTTAATTGGATTCAATTACATAATTATTATTTTAATGATTCTTTATATTCATCATAATTAATATTCACACACACACACACACACAATTATGAGAACTACTAAAATAATATAATTCCAAAACTTTCTCCTTTTAACTCTATTTAAATTAGTATAATGTCATTAAAATTTTTGTTAAGTTAATTATATTTTTATCTAACTTATGTTTCTTTATTTATATTTTTATAGTAATTAATCATCTATTATTGTATAGCATTTATATTAAATTATTAGATATAACTTTGAAATATTAAATGACAATATAGATATTTTATAGTCACATTATAATTGTGACAAGAGATGAATTCTATATTAAATAGTTATATTTTAAATTGAAATATAAAGTTTAAGTTAAAAAACAAATAAATTTTAAAGTAAAAATATTTTAATTCTCATATATGCTTTTTTTGGAAATGAAATGAATTTATTTTCAAGAATTATGGATATAAATCAACAATATTGTTAGGATCACCAAATATGGTAGAAACACCAAGCTAGGAAACAAAAATTTTAAAACAACAAAATCAGATGGCTTTAAGCTTAAGCCTAAAACAAAATGTTTAGGTTAAACAAATAAGAGTTCAACTCATTTGGTTTACAAGATACCTAGGTAAAAGCGGACATATGTTGTCTTTTTCCATTACATGCTTAATCAATACACCTCTCGATGATTCATTTAGATGGTTTGTCTTTGTAAAACAATGATGTTTTAGGGTAAATAAAAATTGCAGTACATTCTTCTCTCATATGGAGACAATATATAGAGATATAATTTCACTTTGGCTAGAATTTTATTTTAAGAAAAACTCTAACAAACTTATATGTTTATCCAGTATAACAAATTATATTTATCCTTATTTATTTATCTAATCTAATAGATTATATGTATCCTTGTATATTGTCCAAATCAACACATCACATCCACACTCTCCCTCAAGTTAGAGCATAAATATCCAACATGCCCAACTTGCCAATCACATTATGAAACACCCTTTTTGGAACTGCTTTTGTAAGGACATCAGTAAATCGATCTTTAGACTTGACATACGAAAACTGAATAATCTTTTAATCTAACGTTTCCTTAATGAAATGTCTCTCAATTTCAACATGTTTGGTACAATCATGTTGCACAGGATTTTGTGCAATCTCAGTAGTAGCCTTATTATCACAAGAAAAATTCATAGGTTTTGTATGCTCAATCTCCAAATCTGATAGAACATGCTTAATCCATAATAATTCACATATTTTATGAGCCTTACCTCGAAACTCAACTTCTACACTTTACCTTACAACATCATTTTGTTTCTTGCTTTTCCAAATTACAAGATTTCCTTCCTCAAAAGTAAACTAACTTGATGTAGATTTTCCAGTTGTTTGATCACCTACCCAATCTGCATCCCTGTATCCTTCAATGCCGGAAACACAATTATTTAAAAAGAATGAACCTTTCCTGGAGAGCCTTTAAGTACCTTAAGATTAGGTATACTGCATCCATGTGCTCTTTACTCAATTGATGGATAAATTGACCAACAATGCTTACTAAATATGTTATATCCTTCCTAGTATGAAACAAATAAATTAACTCCTAACTAACTGTTGATGGTGCCCTATATCTATTGGAATTTTATTTAGGAAAATTCTAAGCTTATGATTCATTTCCATAGGCGTATTAACTGATTTACAAGCAAGCATTCCAATTTCAATCAAGAGGTCAAGTACGTATTTTCTTTGTGAAAGAGAAATTACTTGATCTGTCCTTACTACCTCGATACCTAGGAAGTATTTAAGTTGTCCTAGGTCCCTCATTTTAAATTCAGTGGCTAAGTGTCCTTGTAGGAGCTTCATCTCTTTATAGTCATCTCATGTCAATACCATACCATCAATATACCTAATTAAAACCATTACTTTACCTTTTTTGTGTTTTATAAACAAGGTATCATATGCACCACTTTGTTTATAACCAAAAGCTTTCATTGTCATTGAAAATCTCTCAAACTAAGCTCTAGGTGATTACTTGAGCCTATACAATGATTTTTTCAACTTGCAAACTTTATTTCTATTTGATGAATCAATCTTCACACCTGGTGGCAACTCCATATATACATCTTCTTTTATATCCCTATTGAGAAAAGCATTTTTAGCATCAAACTGTTTTGGGGGCCATTCCTAATTTATTATAATAAATATGAGAATGCAGATTGTATCTAACTTGACTGCTAGTGCAAAGGTCTCTTGTTAAGCTACTTCATACTTTTGTATATAAAACTTTGCAACTGGCCTTGCTTTATATTTGTATATGCTCCCATCAACCTTGAGTTACATAGTATATACCCATCTACACCCAATTGTTTTCTTTCCTTTGGGTCATGAAATAAGGTCCCAATTAGAGTTCCTTTGCGAGGCTTTCATCTTTTTATTCATTGTTTTAGTCCACTTTGGATCATTCAAAGCTTCCTGCACATTACTAGGAGTAGAAACACTAGATAAATGATTAATAACGAGTTCATATGACTCAGAAAATTGATAAGGAATTTGACATTAGCGTTAAGATTAGGTTCTTATTGTTTCTTTGGTACACCTTTATTTGATGTTTGTGGGCATCTCAAAAGAGGAACAAGAAATTTATTACTAGAATTATTAAATACTGGATTGAGATTACATGAGAATTGCCATTTTGGATATCTTGGATTGACTCTTTAATTAATGGTGTTAAAGTAGGCAAGTTTGTATTAGTAGGATGTTCTTCATGAATGTCATTGTTACCAACTTCTTACAGTTCTAAACACTCATCTACATTGCTTGGAATATTAACAACTTTTTCTAATTCTAGGTACTCATCTGAATTTCTTGATATACCTTGTAACATATTCCCTCCACTAGTATTTTCTCCCTAAAAGGAAGAAGTTGAACCTCCCCCTGAATAATATGGTTTTAACTCCCAAAAAGAGACATCTAAGGTTGCATGCAATTTTTTAGTTTAAGGATCATAACACTGATTCCCCTTTTGAAAATCTGAACATCCAAAAAACACACATCTTTTTACACAAGGATTGAGATTAGTTCTCAACATCTTAGGGATATGAACAGACAGTATATAGCCAAAAACTCTAGGTTCAAGGTTAGGGAGATGAGGAATTGAAAGTAAGGATTGCATTTTCTATTGAGGAGTTTGAAAATCTAAAACCTGAGATGGTGATCTATTGATGAGATAAATCGTAGATTTTACTTCCTCTCCCCAATAAAAACGTGCCGTGTTCATCCTAAAGGGAGAAGCATGGACCACCTCTAATATTTTTCTATTACTCTTTTCCACTAAGCCATTTTGTTATGGAGTATAAATACATTATGTCTGATGCTGAATTCCAAACTGATTCAAAAGAATTTCCAAAAATGGTATCCACAAATTCCATGGCAACATTAGTTTGCCACACCTGAATTGGTTTATGATGTTGAGTGCTCACCAAGTTGCGAGTTCTCAAAATACAATACAAACATCACTTTCTTTTTGTAAGTAGTGACATCCAAGTCATATGTGTACGTTGATCAATGAACATAACAAAACATTTACCCTTATCCAATGAAGAAATTTCTATAAGTCCCCGTATATCTGAATGTATAACTGCAAATGGCATAGAAATTTTATTTAAACTAGGCAAAAAAGGAACATGATGACTTTTTGCAAGTTCACAGACATCATAATGAAATTCTGAATCACTTAAGTTTGAAAAACGATATGGCTGTAATTTTCTTAAGATATCCAAAAAAAGGTGATTCAACCGTTAATGCCATAACCAAACAATTGCTTGGGCTTTTAATTTCTTGATTATTAGTCTAATATGCATAAATGAAATTTTGTCCTCCATTCTCCATTAATTGGAATTAATATAGTTTGTCTCATTTAACACCATAACTAAGAGTCTTCTGGTTTAGAATATCTTGAAAAACACATAACGAAGGCCACAAAGTTATAGTACATTTTAGAACAGAAATAATACTTCCAATAAATAAGAGATTATACTCAAGGGATGGCTCAAATAAACTAAATTTAGTATAAGATAATTAGACAAAGTAACAGATCCTTTCCCAACAATAGAGCACATACTACAATCAGTTGACAAAATAATGGATTGAGGTGATGGATTGTAATTAGCTAAAATCTCTAATCATGTGATAAAATGCACTTATACCAATAATCCATATATCTTTCTTAGAAATTGTAGAGGAAGCACTTGACTTACCTGCAATAATTGAATGAGTAATATTTTCCATGGGCACTAACATTTACTCTCCTTTAGATTCCACTTCGTCCATACTTGTCACCATAGACTTTCTAACAATATTTTTTTGTGTTTTTTTAAAATGCCACAAGTTAGAATAACCAATAATTTTGCATCAGCATTGTTTCAAGTGACCTGTTTCACCATAATAATCACACACAAAATTATTAGAGTTGATTTTTGTGATTCTTTCCTAAGCTAGATGATGATCTTTGGCAGTTTTGATTAGCTAATAACAATGAGTGTTCATACATTGAGTGAGATCCTCCAATTTTCTGTCTTTGTTAATACTCCCGCCTTACATATTCATATGTACTTTCCAAGTCAAGTTTTGGATCTTTACATAATACCTCTCCCCAAACCTGATCAAATTTAAAGTTAAGTCCACTTAGTGAAATATGAAGTCGAAGCCTAGCCTTTGTTGAATGTAATTAGACTATTCCTTCAATAGTCCCTTCTTGAGAAGTTGACCTATGATCAATTTCTTGAAAAACAACCATAATTTCATTGTAGTATGTTGCCAATGGTCTACTATTTTGTCTAGTTGAAAACAATTTTTGATTTAATTCAAAGAGATGAGTTTCATTATATCCATCATAGAAAGTTTTTGACATTGCCTCACATATTTCTCAGGCAGTAGGAAGATGAATAAATCGTTGCATCAGCGACAGAATCCTTGAATCAATATGTGAACTTTTCATTCTTTGATTTTAATAATCTTTGTATTAAAATTTTGGCCTTCAAGTGCATGTTTTTCTATTACCCTGGTGAGAAATCCAGCCTTATTTCGTGCTCGTATTCACATCTTTATAAGTTGAGACCATAATGAGTTATTGGTTTTATAAACTTGATAGAAAAGCATAATGGTCTTATTGGATGATAATTGGTTGTGTCGGTGGGTTATTTGTTGTTGTTAAGAAAAGAGGTCCCCTAAAGTCCATTTGGTTTTTTTAAGTATAGGTTTTAAAGGCTTTGGTGGTTATATAATACGAGGGGTAACAATAAGGGGTTGAGATGCATGTTGGTATAGTGTAATGATGGTGGGTGCGGGACTATTGCAATGTTAGTGGAGAGAAATTTGTGTATTTTAGTACGGCTGTGAAGAAGGTCTGGTCGTTGACACACATTACGTTGGTTTGAAAGAGTGTTGATACATTAATGTTGTGAAATGAAGTGGGACGCTGGAGCTTTATGGGAAAGAAAATGCAAATACAAGCAAACAGTGGTTGCCACTACTTGGTTATTATGTTGCTCAACTAGAGAAATTGACAGTATGAAGTTACATGGTAGTCACTATTTGGCTGTTTTGTTGATGCGACTGGAGAAGTTGACAGCGTGAAGTTGCTTGATTGTCAATTGATAGATGAACAAACGGTGTCTGTGGTAGATTGGATAGTGACTAGAACACCTTAAACAGGTAGTGGTGATAGCCGTGTTTGCTAGTTTCTAGTTTGAGTTTATGTGATACAAGATACGCTTAAAGTTTAAGTAACAATATACTTTGACGTTACATTGTTTTAGATAGAGCTCTCTTGGTTCATGTGACGTTATGTTTTTTTTTAAATTTTAAGAAGATAAAGAACATGCTCTTCAAAAACAAACTAGAAATTTGATACTACTCTGATACTATGTAAAATAATGGCTTTTTAGGGTAAATAAAAATTGTAGTACATTCTTCTTTCATATGGAGGCAATATATAGATGTAAAATTACACTTTGGATAGAACTATATTTAAAAAAAGCTCTAACAAACTTATATGTTTACCCCAGTCTAACAGATTATATTTATCCTTGTATATTTATCCAATTTAACAAATTATATTTATCCTTGTATAGTACCCAAATCAAGAAATCACATCCTAGTCTTCAATCTCTAACCTCTCCTGAATTCTCGTGATCATTGTCCTTAAATGTTACTCAATGTAGGTTTCAGGGGCGTTGGTTCCTTTGACCTATCATCCTATTTCCATTTGATTCTTGATATGGTTGATTAGTTATGTTCCTTTTCGCTACTTCCTTATCCTCCATAATATTTTAAATTGAATTCTTATTTAGGCAATATCCTAATCACTGTATATTCCTTCAACAATCTAAAGTTTTTTTCTTGTTAGGTATTACTGAATTAGCCTTTTTCTCGTAGAATTAGATGAATTGCATTTCTACTAGTTGATGGGAAGTTGTATGTCTAGCGAAGTTGGTGATGCATATAACCTGATAATTCAAGCTCTATATGTTTTTTATTATAATTTTGTTCTCACCCATCTAATGCTCTCTATATAATTTGGTATTCCAATTTTGCTATTCGCTATAGAATTGATATCTACAACCTCATGTATTATTTTCTAATTAAAGGCACTGGTTTTCCTGTATTGTTGTGTTTTTGTCTTGATGCATATGTCTCTAGCAATATTAATTCCCTCAATTGTTGAAAATGTATTTGTTTAAAACTTATGTTTCTTATTTGGAGTCAAGGAATGCTTCTTATTTGGACTCAAGGATTTGCCTTTGGTTCCTTTATTTCCATATTTCATAGATCACCCCACTTAGATACATTTTAAAATTTTGGTTATCCCTTCTTTTTGAGGATTGTATCCCTACATCCTAGTCAATTATGCCTTCTATTAACTATGGCATGTGTGATAAGATGCACCTAGCCCTAGTGCTCCTTCATGTTCTCGGTAAATAGGGATATGTGAATAATATCTGATTCCTAGTTTTTGGATGTGTTTGACAGAGACTGTAAAGTGAAAAGGCAGTCCATGTGATCATGTCTATAGTCATGAGCTTGTTCTTTAATGTCATCCTCATAATAAAGAAGAATTTAGGTATAAGGTTACTGAATTGTACAAATTTATACTATTTCATTTCTTGATTAATAAGGCCAAATTAGGACAACATCCTCGTATGTTGTGAATTGCTTAGTTATACCTTTGGGCCAAATCACTTTGTCTTGGAAGGGATGGGAGAATAGTTAAGAAGGAGTGCAATAAGCTATCTCATTACCCTAGGCAAGCTAGTCCATTGTTTGCCAATGATTATAGCTTTGATCTGAGCATTAAACGGGAGAAAATGTTAGAGAGAGTGAAATGAATGATGTAGGTATAAAGGACTAGCCTCTGACTAATTATCGCACCAAAAACTCATTATTTGACCATTGCCTATTATGTATTTTGGCTCTTTACCTACTGTCTTCCTCATATTCAAGAGGAATTTTATAGCATTAAATGAGTTAACTTTGGCTTTTAAGGACCAAAATATCAAGTCTTTGATGTACTCCTCGTGCATCCATTTCATCCAAAGTGCTTCTTTATTATTAAATAGACTCCAAATTATTTTTACCATTAGTGCCTTAGTGGAGACTAATTGATTTGATTCCAAGTCTCCCTTGAGACCTGGAAAGGAATATGTCTTTCCACTTAACTTCGGGGGTCCCCTTATTGTTTCTTGATCTGCTCCATAGGAATTTTTTATTAGGAATTTCCTTATTCCCATTTTATATCCTTTTATATTTTCATAGGCAAGGCCATATGAGAACTCTAGTAGATGTGTTTACTATTGAGCACTAAATTTATCAATTGAATTCTCCTTGAATAGTAGAAGCGTTTATTTAACTAAATACTAGTTATTTTTAAAATGCATCAAATATGGGTTCGCAGTCATCATTGGCTAGCTTGCTTGAGAAGATAGGTAATATCGGATATTTGAATGTTGTTTTACACAATTGAAGCCCTAAGATTTGTTCTAAGCCTTGTTTTAAGAATTTTGGTAGCAATAAGATGAAAATTTAGCTCTTGTATACATAAGGAGGCTTGACATTTCATAAAACTTTTGCAAGAACTCAAATAGAATTTGCATTGATTCCTTATCAGTCAGACTTAGAAATAGTAGGTCGCCTGTAAATGATAAGTTAAAGTGTTTGATTATCTTGCATTTATAAAGATATCTTAAGGGTCTTCCTAGCGAGAGGTTATGAGAGATCATTCTTGTGAGGACCTCTATGGCAAGAGCAAATATATAAAAGGATAGTGGATCTCCTTGTCTGATAAATTTAAACCCCTTAAATAAGTGAGTCGCCTTTCCATTAATGAGTACACTATAAAATACTGTGGATATGAATTGATGTACCTAATTAGTGGAAATCGAAAGGAAACCAAAAGCCTGTAATGTGTGTAGAATAAACCTCCAATTGAGAGTTTTAAAGGCCTTTGAGATGTCAATCTTCATTCAACAACTTTTGATGGAATTTTTGGAGTGATATTCCTTTAAATTTTCCCAAGCAATCAAGATATTATCTCTAATGTTGTGACTTACAATATAAGTACAATGAGAAAATTGTTTTAGCAAATTCATAAGTAGCTTCAATCTTAAGGCCAAAATTTTAGAATAATTTTGTATATGAAATTGCAATAAAATATAAGTATGAAATCGTAAAAGGAGGTGAGGTTAGGAATTTTAGGAGTTAAATAGAGAAAGGTTTTGTTTAAATCATTGAGGAGTGAGTTTAAGTGAAAAAAATTCTTAAATAGATTTACAAATATGGTTTCATGTTCTAGGAATTTTGAAAGAAAAAGGCATTAAAATCGTTAGGTCCTAAGGCTTTTTGTGGATTTAGATTAAAGAGAGAATTATTAATATCCTAAGTGGTAATAGGTTTGCATAGAGATTGAATATGGGTTTGGTTGAGAAAGAGGGAGATGAATTCTAAAAGTAGTGAGGGTATACTTGTCATGTTTGACTCAATTCTAAGCAAGGATTTGAAGTGATTTAAGACTCAGATCTTTAATTGATCTCATTAAAAATATGGATTAGAATTGGAATCCAGGCATAGAATGCCTGATATCTTATTAATGTATATTTTACCTATGATAGATCTACAGAAGTAGGCTATATTGGAATTCCCTTGTTTGAACCAGAATATTCTTCTTTTTGTTTTTGGAGCAAATTGTAGGCATCTAAAGTAGTAAGGTAAGATTTGAGCTTAATTATGTCCTCCTATTGCAATCCTCTATTCAAGGGATCTGCATATATTACATTTTTGGCTTACATTAATTCTCTTCTAGTTCTCTCTATCTCTTTGGACAAGTCATTTTTTAAGTGTTGTTTGTGAAGTTTCTTTAATTCTTCCTTGATCCTCCTCAGTCTGAAGCTTAGTTTATAAGCCATCTATCCTTCAATTGGATGATCTAGTCCCCTTTCAATCACATTCTCATATCCATCTAGCTTAGTGAGGAAGTTAAAAAATCTAAATGGGATTCTCAGTTGCTTGACATAGGGGACCATTCTACTTTTAAGAGATGACTAATCTGAGCCTGGTGGGTTAAAGATTCTTAAGGTATTGGACGATTTGTCATCCATTATATGTTCATGAATCATCTATCAAGTTTCTTCACCACATTTTAGTTTTACCATCCATATTTTGTATTAAAGTCGTTGATATGGTTTCCAAGGGTAAGAAAGTAGAATATTTATTGATCAAAGCTCTCCATCCTCACTTAGGTTGATAATCTTAAGTGGGTTAGGAAGTTACAAGTTTTGTCTACTTCCACACATATTTTTGCAAATCTTACCCTCTTTATATTGCAGTTTGTTTGTCTAATCGTAGCAGTTTTCCAATTGCACTAGCTAAATAACTTAATCACATTGTTGTCTAATATTCTAGTGGGATATTGTAAAAAAATATCCATAGTAGAATAGTTTTAAGAGAGGCATTGTCTAGGGTCATTCCTATTCTCCATTTTCTTAGAAACAAAGGCGTATCACTTCAATGCTAAGGGCCTTGGTCCATGAATTGTGATATACCTATATTATCTCTAAATTTAAACATAAATTAATCTTCTTTTGTGACTATGGCTTGATCCAATCCAAATTTAGACCATAATGCTTCTGTCTAGGCTTTGATAAAGGGTAAAAGAGGACACTTATCTATGAAAAATCCAGCCAAAGTTGTGCTCCATTTGGCTGCTCCTACTTGGAGCATCTTAATAGGTGGTAATATGAGTGAAGAGGGGTTGTTGAAGACTATAGGGATGAGATTAAGTTTGGCCAGCAGATCACCATCACTCACCACATGTTTCCAAGCCTTTTGTAAAATATTGATAGAAGGAGAGATAGTTTGATTAAGGGATAAAGAAGGTAAGCTAGTGATAACCTAGTGAGTAGTGAATGAGTAGGTCTAGTTATTAGAGGGGACAACATTGTCTGGGAGGTTAGGCTTGGGGGAAAAGGTGGAACGAAAGTTGCTGAGTAAAAAGCAGGAGGAGCTTAGAGGGGAAAAGGTGGAACAAAAGTTGCTGAGTAAAAAGCAGGACGAGCTTAGAGGGGAAAAGGTGGAACAAAAGTTGCTGAGTAAAAAGCAGGAGGAGCTTAGACATCAAAGATCTGGGGATGACAAATAACTAAAGTTAAAGACATGATTTAAATATTATAAGCAGCTGATTGCAGGGAGGTTATGTGCAAAAATGGGTGTATGCATGGGGAGGTTAGAAGGTAAAGGAGTGAGGTAAGAGTCGGGAAGAAGAGTTAGTATCCTTCGACTATAAATCAGGGAGGCTAAGAGCGAGGAAGGATGAGTTAAGAACCATTAGACATAGTACAAATCCCTTACTTGAAATGTTAAGGGATGTTCCTATAGCTGGAAGGGAAATCTTATTTCTAAAGGAGAGAAGAAATCAGATAATGAATTTTCTAGAGAGAGGTTAGACCCTTCGTCTTCTCAAAATTTTTTCTTTGTTTCTTTTCAAAATGCTTGATAAGTTGTGAGTTCTAACTAATTTATTTCAATTTTCTTATTAATTTCTCTTTTAACACTCCAATAAAATTATAAGAAATTAAATCAATATCAATTATTTTTTTGATATTATACTATTAATAAAATTTAAAAACATCAATAATTATTCAACAATAGATTTGATACACAATATTATAAAATAATATAAAAATTTTCACTTTTTTATATATAAAATAGAAATACATGTGGTATTTATAAGTATAAGAAAAATGAAAAAAATGAAAAAAAATTATATCTGTACTTATTACAATTAGGGATGACAATGGCTCGGGCAGGGGCTACTGGGGCCCAAGCCCTGCCCAAGGCTCGATCGGGTCAGAGGTAGCTAGCCTGAGCTCTAGCATGATTTAGTAAGATGCAAAATATTTTTAAATTTTAAAACAACAAAAATCACATCGTTTTTAGTAAAATGGTGTTATTTTACTTATAAGAGTTAGGCCTCGAGCTTGGCCATCCTCAGTAGCCTAACCCTGAGCTCGATTCGAGGCAAGAATTCAATTGCCATCTCTAATTATAATGTATAATTTTGAGAACTACTTAAGTTTTAAAGCATTATTTTGTAAAAATGTTTAATACACTTTTCATGGTGTATAAAAATAGATAATAACTATAATAATCTTTAAAATGTGGGAATGTAGTATTTAAAATCAATTCATTTTTAAAAAATGGATATTAATTTTTTAGATTTTTGTGATGTTTTGCTTGTTATAATAAAATATTAATATTTTCTAGTTCTCTTATAAATTTTGAAGAATAACTACAAGTATCTTGAAATAAATATAATAATTTTTTGTGAACGCATATTAATTATATTTTTATATCATACTTAATTTTGTTAACATCTGTTAATTTATAATGAAATGATGATTGACTTTATCGTAATGTACTATACATGCTTATTTCTATAACAAGATTTACTTTTATACTTTTGAACATTGATATATTCTTTTATATAAAATAAACATATGCCTATTAGTGCATATTGTGTAGGCATACAAAATGAAGAAATGTAAATACATTAGGATAAATCAAGATATTAATATTGATTATATATATAAATATATATAATATGGAATCATGGATAGAAACAAATATATTTGTTTGAATATTATATATATGAATATTAAAATTGAGACTTGAAAATTGTGAAGATGTTTAATAACTTTGAAATAAATATTAATTAATATCTAAAATATGTTTAAAGTCAAATTCACGAAATTTCAATTGTTTTACTATTCTTATTAATTAAGAATTAGAAAAATAGAATTAATTTTCAATGATTTTAAAGTCCGACCGAATTGACGAGAATAAATATGAATCAACTTGATTTCTATTCCAATTTTATTTATAATTTATACGAGAAAAAATGGCCTGATTAATTAACAAATGACTAGTTTTAACAAAAAATCGCCTAATTTTATTACAAAGTCAATGACTAACTAATAAAGTGAGGATTTGTCAGTCTATTCTGTCGGTCATCCAGGACATGTGGGCCTAGTTTCACTGCACACCAATCCTTGTCAGTCATCTCGACCATGTAGGCCTAGCTTCACACAGGACCAATTCTTCTTTTCCTTTTATCCAAGACCAACCATATAACGGGATAACAATAGGTCGGATTGAGCCGGGTTGAACGTGTTATCACGGGCCATAGGCCTGACTTGTGGCTCAGCTCACCCATAAGCTAAGGCCCCATGGGTAGGCTAGCCTGGCTCGACCTGTTCATTAAATTATTATTTTTTAAATATCAAAACGACATTATTTTCGAACAAGTTGGCAAATCACAGGCCGAACCCGTGACTTGACCAACCTAAACTAAAAACGGGCTAAGTCAAATCAGGCTAAAATTGGCATCCCTAATTCATATGCCATCCCAATATGGCCACAAATTTCAATAGGTCCACCAAAACTTGTTGTCAGATAGCAACAAAACAAGGTTGGTCTTGGATAGAAGAAACAGATGATCTTCACTCGCTTCACACGTCCTTCTCCTTGCACACCTCAAATCTTCAGTTCCATATTCTCTATTTCCCATATTCCCAACGTGTTTTTATCCCTCGATTGTAATAAATAAAAATTAAATTGGATAGCTAAGAAAGCTTTGGAAACATTAGTTAAATCATTAACGCAAATTGTACAAAAGTTGATATTTTAGAAATCTTTTGATTTTTGAATGAATTATTTTTTTCTTTTCAATTCATTCACCAATACATTCTAACCATTAAATTATATTTTTAAAATTTTTATTTTTATTTATCTCTTTATATTTTAATTAAAACTTTTTAAAAATTATTATTCTTAAAAATTGAATAGCTTTTATCCTTAAAAATACTAAATATATTTAATCTTACGAATAAATTATATTTGTCAAAATTTAGGTTATTTATACTTTAATTGAAAATTTTTAAATTATTATTGTTAAAAACTAAATATTATTTTTTATCATTAATGTGTTTAATAAATTAAATTATTGATTAGTATATATGAGTAATTTGCTTAAGGTAATTTAAGAATATGTTAAAATAATATTCAAACTATCAAAAATATGTTTAGATATTTAAAAAGAAATTATAATAAAGTTAAAGTACTTTCAATTGACTTTCTTTAAATATTATTCATCTTTAAATAAATGATAATATAAAAATCAAATTTTATTTTTGTTATTATTTTAAATTTTATGTTTATTCAATCATAGTTTAAATTGTTATATTTAGTATTAGTTTATTATATATTAATAGATATTATTGCTGTATTTTTTTAATAAAGTATTTTATTTTATAACATATTTTACTTATTTTTATAATTTTACTTTTTATTTATTATATATTAATTTTATAACGGTCTAATATTAGTTAAACCTTTAAATTTTAAACATTTTCTTTGATCAGTTCGATGTCTAACTTGATTTTCAAAACATTGCTAATTTAAAAAGATTTGCAATATATATTAGAGAATATAATGGCCCAAAGAAAAAAAAGAAAAAGACGTATTTGTGGAAAGAATAGTAACAAGACTACGGCAGATTAGTTTTGTTTTAACCTGAAACCATCGAAATAAAGCCTTTCACAGTTGACGGTCCTTAAGCTCTGGCTTTCTTCACGGCACAAAACAGCATGCACTCGTACAATGGCTCCACCGTCATGTTCATTAAGCTTATCCTTTTAATATCAATTGAGGCCAAACCGTTTTCCAGTATCATTTTCCGTGAATTGACCATTCGCAGGAAGTTGCAAAGCTACCACGATCATCTTGAGAACATATAATCTATTTTTACTAACCAATTCTTATCCTATTTTATTAAGTTTTATCTGCACATTTATATAAAATCTACACAAATATGTAGACAAAATTAAATAGTACAAGATTGAAACACATTAACGAAACAAAAGATTCGAATCTAATCATCTCGCCATTCACCATGACACCTAAAGCCCCTCTACAGGCCAACTACTTCCTCTTAGGGATGGCAACGAGATGGGGCAGGGGCGGAGATTACTTTCCCCACCCTGCCCCCACCGGAAACTCCCACCCCTACTCCCTGTCCCCGATTCTCAAAGTGGGGATATTTTTGTCCCCGCCCCGTCCCCACCTGACACCCTCACTCCCACTCCCTATCCCCGATCCCCGAAATGGGGATAATCTCCGCAGAAACCCGAATCCTCACCCTGCACCTTAAAGAGTAAAAAGTAAATAACGAGTATAAAATTAAAAATATATAATATATTTTTAAATTTATTGGGGACGAGGACCCCCACAGGTAGGGATTATTCAACCCGTCTCCAACCCCAACTTTGTCTCAAAAATTATATTTGCCCCATCCTCGATTCAATGAGGTAATTTTTTTCCCAATCTCTGCCTCGAATGGAGAATTCCTGCAAGGATCCCTGAACCCGAACCCAAAATGCCATCCCTACTTCCTCTTGTTTCGAAATTCATATGACTAAGCGCATATATAACACCCTTCTAGTTGGAAAGAAGGGAGATATTACCATTAGCCTGAGGCTTTGAGCCAGTCAAAAGTGTTCCACCTAGTAAATATGACTTAAAACTAGCACTAAAGAATCTTTCCCAAGTATCGACTACAGCGCGAGTCCTCACATTACTCAGTACCCTGCACTGCAAATACTCAGTAACATTTTCCAATCTAGATATGTGAAGAAAGCTAAGGCAACGTCATGTCAGGCATCCGGCCTTCCTTTTGGCAGTGCAAGTTTATGACCTTGGGCAGAAAAGTGCAATGGCCAGTGTTCCAAGCAACCGGAAAAGTAAAAGGAATGTTTTGCACCCCTAGACGAGAATTGTAGAATTTTTCATATGAGCGCAGCCAGCACAAAGCCTACATAGACATCATGTACGAGTACAAACACTGATCGATAAAACATGCCACTGAACAAAAGTAAATGGCTTCCCTAAGTAATAGTATGCATAGATGCCACCAAGAACCCAGATATCATTCATACAAGTCCATGACAATCGCAAAATTATTAGTTCATGGTTCTCTGGGGTGTTGAGAGTTACAAGGCAGGCAGTCACTCAACACTTAAGACTTCAATCTCGAAATCCAGAACAGAATTAGGTTGTATTCCCCATGTTGGAAAACCACTGGGTCCATATGCATAATCTGGAGAGCACTGCAATTCAAATCAACAAGATCTTCAGTATTTATATGCATATGATCATCAGAATGACCTTGGAGATTTCAAGACAATGTAATTAAGTAAACATATTTCTGCTGCCCGCAAAGACATGAGCTACAGCTTTTACAAGCCTACCGCGTAAATTCTCAAAGCCTATAGTAGTTTCAATACACTGTTGAAACAAAACGAAGTCTCTATACTTATTCTGGCAGTTGTGTAATCACAGTTAAACACCCATTTATCTAATGTCTGCCAAATATAAACTTGACTAGCTGAGAAAGAACTAATTGTTTTATTTTGCCAGTATTAGACCAAAAAAGAGAAAGAAGAAAAAGTGAAACAAGGGATTGATAAAATAAAATGGAAATATCAGGTTCATATAGAAACGTTGGTACTTAAAGCTCAAGAAAATTTTGACTTGTCAAGTTAATGCTTTTGACAAACGAGGGCTTCAAAGGGTGGACAAAACGAGAAAAAAATGGGAATGTAGCAATATGAGAGATATAAACTGGTTGCCAAACAAAAAAAGAATAGTCTTTTTGTTTTTTGATTTTCATATTGATCTAACAAAGACGTCAAGAATGAAATAAAAAGAACCACATAATCTCCAATAAACAAGGTGTTTGATTGGTGAAGACAATTTCTCTAGCCACTTGAAATAAAAGCCCAAGAAACTAAAGGCAATCTAATTGAATAACAATAGGTAAATTGGAAAAGAAAAACAAAGGAAAGAGAAGGTAAAAGATAAAACTCTCCAAAATCCTCTTATAATGCTTGTTGAACTTACGAAGAGAAGTTACAACTCATTAAAAGGAAAATTCCTATTGAAGCAAATGCAATTTAGGGATTTCTAAGAATGGCAACAAACTAACTAAAAACAAATAGCAGTACCCGTAGGCGAGCAGCTTCTCCCACTTGCATTCCCAGAACACCTTCATCCCATCCTGAAAATATTAAAAATAAGTTCTTCAATTATAAGAAAAGTAACATACGCTTGGCTACCCAATCCAATGCCACTATTAGAAAGCACAACAAAAATAGAGATTCCTTCACAAGTCCTGTTAAATCCACAAATAACTGAATTGGTAAGGAACAATGGGCTAACCCGGCTATGGTTTATCAAGGTAAGAGTATATCTAAATCAATTACATTTTGGGTTCAATCCCCATAAAATGTTCAAAAGATATTCTCTTTCCGATGTCAAGAGTAAAAGTTTTAGAACCTGCTAATTCAAATGTGATGCAGAGATACATGAATCAAAGTTGTGACATAAATCATCAATACTGCATCAACAAGAAAAAAATTTTCTTGCCTGGATAAAACTAAGGGATTATTAGATTACCGTGCCCAAAAAAGAACCCTGTGGTATAAGGTTTTACCTTTTATAACATTTCCTTGGCCAATTTTAAAAGTGAATGGCTTCTGTCCAGGATCCTTCGTGCTGAAATAAGATCAACCGGAAGTACAACATTTTAAGTAAAACCCATCAAGACAGGAATATATTTCTCAACCTGAGAATCAACAAAACAGCGAAATATTTAACTATCATAATCATCACCTCCAGAACTTCTGAGCCAAATCACCATTTTTCCCTGAAGACAAGAAAAAAATAATCATCATTCTATCTAAGAAAACCCTCAGAATTACATATCACACTGTCCTCCAAAGTTCCAAATTCTTCAGCCATTGCACACGCAGTCATTAAAAAAATGCATTTTCACCAATAACGCCCACTCAAAAACACTAAATCTCTCCCCTACCTGTCAAACAATTCAATCAATCGATCAATCTTTTACGAACCACTAGAAATCCTAAGCTTCGGGTCTCCAAAGCTTCTCTCACCAACGAACAAAAAATCCAAATCAAGGAAAAGGGAATTCAAACTAGTCAGAAGCTACTATTAAAATTCATCATCTACAAGTTGTGAAGAGCTCGGGCATGAATCATTTCTCTCAAATTCTCTTAAATAAGAAATAACTGAAAAAATGGGTAGCGATAAAAAGGTGAAAGTTTAGATCTTAAAGGAAGATTGACCGTATCCTGTGCAGTGAACGGTGACGGTCTGGCCGGCAGCGGGCTTCGGACCAGTTCCAGGGCGAATAAGCTGCTTCTCCACTCCCATTTTGTGCTTTCAGATGTGTGTGAAAAACTGAAAATCGGCAACTCAAGTACTAAGTGTCATAAAAACAAAAGCCACCGTTGCGATTTCAACACGTGCAATGGAGATAATCCAAATTGCTGTAAGAGACGTGTGTCCATCAAACTTATATAAAAAAGATTATTGACCGTTCAAATTATAGTTCATACTTCAGTCTATTTTTGTATTGAAAATCATATTAAATTTTAGATATAATTTATCTTTCTTCGTTTCCTATTTAAATTGTAGTTTATCCGGATAAATTAAAATTTTTCAATTTGATTATATATGATATTTGTTGATTGCAATTCTATGTATAATTTCAATTCAAATTGAAAAATATTTAGATACTTTTTATCTCTTTCATTTCGCATATATCATAGTTGATACTTTTTATCCTTTATTTCCTTCTTCAGCTGTCATTTATCTCTTTTCATTTATTAAATCATAATTAGCATTTTTAATTAATGAGTTTACTGATTTTGTATGTGAAAAATCGAAAGGGTTAATTAATTTACAAACATGCCACAAACTTCTTTGCCACTAATAAAATAAAAACAGGCTGAACCGTAATAAAAGAAACGTTGAAATTTGGTAACGTAGTTCGGCACACTCGGCCTACGTCTGCGGGGCTTTCACCTAGTCTAATCACTTTCACGGAAGTCCAATAGAATTACATAGAATTGATTTAACACAGCACATCTTAATCTCTGCAACTATCTCACAACTTAACTACCTGTGAAAGACTTTCACACCCGATAACACAACCGATTCGTGCTAACCTCGTCAGAGGATTTTTCTACCTACTTTTACTTAAAGTAATAACAAGTAAAAATATCTCAAATATTTAATCAATAAAAAATAAAATAACAAACTACTTGAGACTAACAAAACTTCCCTATGAATTTTTCTCCTCTAAATGTCACGACCATCATCCACTGGACTCCACGACAGAAAATTCCAACACCCAAAAGCGCGGACAACACTCAATCGGAACAAACCACCAAAATGAGCAGACCAGACCACTCAAAAACGAAGAGGACTAGTGTTGCTGCCAAACCAGAAAAATACACACTTCAACAATTAACACTACAATCGCACACCCTCACTGCACGTATGGATCATTGCATGCATGTGTTTGCTGCACACCAAAGCTTCACCACTCCACGTGCAACAACAACCAATAGTCACCAAAAGAGAACGAACTTTGCATGTGCAACCCATTCAAGAGTTTTCCAACCAATTTGTGCCAGCCCACGCAAAACACCACAAGCACAGCAGAAAATCAATTATCACACACCCTCACTTCAGATGACTGCGCAACCACACCCAAAAGAAAATGACACCCACAAAAATACTCAACACACCGCTTCAGTAACACCTACGCTGTCTTCAGTTGCCGCACCATTTAAGCTATAATTCCACATCAACTACGATTCTTAACATGCGTGTATTGATAAACTTCATCGACCATAAGAAGATATTCACGTATCTTGACAGATTTCAAAGAATCTACTAAAAATAGGATGCACATTTGAGATAGACTTCTTTAGTGATAAGGACATGTAGCAACACACACCTTTTTAATTATTACCGTAGGTGCAATCTTCAATCCATATAATAATGTTAATTTTCTTATATGTCCAATTCAAAATGCCAAAACCAAATAAAGAATATATATAAAATATATTCTAACAGTATGTATAAATTTAATTTTGTAAATTATTGACGAAATCTAGTTTCAATATTTCTATAATATGGATATTGTGGCTAATTCCTTTCTCTTTGATGAAAAGTGGATCACAGTTAATTATTGATGTTTCAGAATTACTATAAAATTCAAAAATAAATTTCGAGAATGATAGTTTTTACCATAAAAGTTTACTTTTTGTTTTTCATTTTTAATATAAGATATTACATTAGGCTCTTTGTTGTAGATGTATAAAATCATTGATATATCTTTTTGATAAATGGTCAAGTTATTGTTATTCTGTTGTGCCTTCCTGCTTCTTCTAATTCCATACATATGTTTTTGTTCTTTTTACTAGTTCAATTATGTTATAACTATTTTATATGATGTTACCTGAAAAGTATTTGTTGAGAAGAAAAACAGAGAAAAAAGAAAATGAAGATAATAGTTAAAATCCTAAAAAGGATATATCGATAAAGTTGTTAAAAAAGTAGCTCTTCTGGTAAGAATTATAAGAAATTGTGTAAAGATAATTTTAAACAACCTAATGAAAATTTAAGTAATAAGATTTATATTCATAATAATGTTAGCAATTTGAGGAAGTATAAACATGCATTAACTCTATCCAATTTTGAAAATTTACAAATAACGAGCAACCAATTTCTATATTGAATATTTATGACCCTAGAAATTAAGATAATCTTGATAATAAAATAAGGAGCATTTTAATTGAAAAAAATTAAAGAATTGAATATTTTGTTTTTAATAGATAATACATATTTGCATATTGTTGATTTATTGGTCCTATTCTTTGTACTTTATCTTGGGCTAAAAATAGTCTTGCATGTAAGATATAGGGTTAATTACCAAAAAAAGCCTAAACTTTCGTCAATTTTTCAATTATAACTGAAAATTTAAAAAGTAGCGATAAAATACTCGAACTTTCAATTTTTTTTAATTCTAATCCGATGTTAGCGCTTCTGTTAAGTTTGTTGAAGTGACTTACCACATATTTCAGAAACCTTAACTATTAATACACGTAAGCTAAAATTAACGGATCAAATAAAGATTAGTGAAATAACGTCGTTTAATCATATAATTAAAACGACATCGTTGTTTAAAAATGATCTAAATCAGATTACGTAACCTTAATGACCTTAGGCTTTGATTTCAGTTTTTTCCTTCGTTTTTAGTTTGTTTTCTCGACACCTTTACCCTTCGATTTTTAGATTATGTAGCTTCAACGCTCTCACACTGAGTGCCTGTTTGGATGAGCTTATATTAGTAGAGCTTTTGTCAGTAGAGCTTTTATTAGTAGAGCTTTTCTGAGAAGAGCTTTTTCAAGAAGTCAGTTGACTGTTTGGCTGTCAATTAAAAAAACTTGTTTGAAAGAACTTCGTACAATATACTGTTTAACAACATAAAAATAAAAAAACACTTGTATTTATTAACATAAAAATAAAAGGCTCAACAGAATTGTTTGTCAGTTTATGACACAAGGAGCTGACAATTCCATATTATTTTATCTTATCTGTTTAACAGTTACCTGTAAGTGGCTAGCAATGTTTTCTCTCGTCAACCATGACACATTCATCAAGTCAAGTATTTTCATTTGACCAACCTCTATCAAAGAGACATCACAAAACGCTTGGTGAGTTATATCACTAGGAGCCATATAAATGACACATGTTTAACAAATTTTCATTGACTATGAAGAATTGTTGTTCCTGAACATGATCAACACACCAGTTGAAATGAAAGACTGAAGTGATACTTACTGTCAAATCCTATCTGATCCACAGCTTTGACAAATTTCTAGTGAAGGTCCATCAACCAAATGACTCTAGCTTTCTTTGCATAATTATTATCTACAAACTCTTTGTCATTATGCTTTTTTTCAGCATCTTTTCTTTTCCTCTGCGAGATCACATCTTCTCCACAAAGTAAATGCCCATCATCGAACATATCAGATCCATTTCTACTCATTTGAATCCCTTCAAAACTTTCAATATCTCTTGATTCAGGTATCTTCTTTCTAAACACATGTTGCCATATATTCCATAGTTCTTTCATTCGTATAGGCTTGAGAAGATAGTCACATGCTCTATGTTGAACACCTTTCATCACCCTGCTTGTTTCTCCATCAACAGACATCACCATAGTGCCAAAAATCAATGGGATTAGAGGCAAAGTTGATGAGAGGAGAGCAAGAAAGAATGAAAAAGATCTAATTTTTCTAAATGGGGTGGGCGAGGTATTTAGACTATTATCAAGAAAAATGGTAAAGCACTAACTAATGATAGGAAGATCCATTTCCAATCCAACATGCTCTAGAAGTTTGAAACCATCCATGTCTGGCATGTTGACATCACTGATTACGATGACATATCCATCTTTCCTCTCTTGCAGCATGGTCAGAGCATCTCATGCTAAACCATAAGTGGTCACTGGAAAACAAAAAATTAATAAATTTCAAAAAGAAATGTCGGAAGCTTAATGCTGTAAAAGGGGGGAGTATAAACTAAATGCAATTATTTATCAAGCAGTGAGCCACCTAAGAACCAATACGACAAAACTCCAAATTCAAACAAAAACTCAACCTGACCCATGTTAGGCTAGATAAAAAACAAGGGAATGAAAATGGTTCGTAAGCATGTGGCGAAGGAAGCAACTTTAACAGAGTAGGGACGAAAGAGATAATAGAAACAGTAGTAAAAATTGAACCTTCATAAGAGCATTTTCTGAGCATCTTTTCGAGGATTTTTAACCATGTGGGGTCATCATTGACAACAAGAACACAGAGACCGGCAGGGAAGGCCTCACTTCGAGGAGAGAAGAAACCATTTTCCATCATGGTAATCACCAAATCAAGCTCAAAAGACAAGACAAGGACACCATATTAGAGGAATTTTGCTTTGACTATCCAAACGTGGGATGTTATAAACGTAAACGACAGAAGTTTATAATGTAAAGTCTACCCGAAAAAGCCAAAATGAGAGGCTTTTTTTAAAAGCTCCAAATTTGAGCTTCTTAAAAAACTGTATTTTAGCTTCTAAAAAAGTTATTTCTATTTAAAAAGTGATTTTAAATTTTAAAGTCAAACACTCATTTTTCTTAAAAATAGCTTTTGTGGTGAAAAAAGTGTCTTTTTACCCTCTAAAAGCTGAACCAAACAGGCACTAAGAGCAACAGGAGAATGAACTAAAAACAAAAAGCTTATTGGTGCAGTATGTTGTAATATGAGAGTAGTTTATAGCGTCAGAAGAAGAAACAGAAAACAAAGAGCTGAGGTCGTTGGGAGAACAACAGATATTGTCGGGCTAGAATTAAAAAAAAAGAAAATTTGAGCATTTTATTGTCACTTTTTGAAATTTAGGCTAGAATTGAAAAAATTGAAAGTTTGAGTATTTTATTACTACTTTTTAAAGTTCGGGCTATAATTAAAAAATTGATGAAACTTTGGGTTTTCTTATAATTAACCTTAAGATATATATTATGATATTTGAACTTGATAGCCATCAAATAAGATGTAAGTTTCAATCATAAAAATGTAAATTTTCAGCTATTAGTGCTCAATATTAAATTAATGAAATGAGAGGAATTTTAACCTTCCATTATCATTAATATTGTTAAAAAAGTTTCTAAATTATAATTTAAATGGTCAGTAATCTTCTATTAAATTAGTATTGGATGAATAAATTCTAAATTTAATTACCAAAAAGTAATTATAGTTTCACGTCATTCTTTTGATAGATTAAGAAGTTTATTATTATATTACATTGTGAAAAGTTTATTATTATTTTACATTGTTAGTGTATTATAAGCAAAATCAGTTCATTAAATGGACAAAATGCTACCCTTTTCTATATCCTGATATCAAATTTTAATTTATTATTAATTTATAACTTATATAACTCAGGTAAATGGTAGATGCCATCGATATTGGTAGTCACAAGATCATTCGGTGGGTAAGACAAACACAATAATTAATAGACTCCTACCCACAATTTGGTGTGAGCGCAAGTCACCGAAAGCATTAACCGAAAGAAAAAAAAGAAGAAGAAGAAGTTAAGAGTAGTAATTTTCAAATGGTTTTTCTAAAATTTTAAAAGCAAATATTTTTGTTTAATTCTTGGTTTTTGAACCAAAATCAATCTAACTAATATCAACCAATTTACGTTATTGTGTTTTTTTAGTATTATTAATCCATCTTCATTATTATTATTAAATTTTAAATAAATTATATTTTGTAAAAATAATTAATATTTTTCAAATAAAATTTTTCCATTTTATAAACGTACGATCCTTATTTAACCATCCTCATTTTATAGAATGTTAATGTTCACATCTCATATCTTCAAATATTATAGAGTTATTTATTTTTAGTTTTATTTCAATAGTTTGGAAATTTTAAATACAAAAGTATTTGCACTCTGACTAAATTACTCATTTAATTAAAATTTTTATCTTTATGAATAATTTGTAAAATATAGAAAATATAACTAAAATATTTACTTTTGTATATATTTTTATATAATATTATTTTGATGTCGTTATATCTTTTACCATGTTTAATAAATATTAAATTAATTCTAACCACTAAAACGAAACCAATTTTATTTAGATTATTTTATCTTAATTTATCTTTTAAATAATTTAGTTTGATTATGTTAATTTATAAAATTGATAACTTATCAAATCCACTTGCATTATAAACGATGAGTTTGGCCACTGAGAGAAAGAGTGACTTCCCTCTAAACCGTTGAAACTTTGGCAATGGATAGAGTGACTTCCCTCTAAACCGTTGAAACTTTGGCAATGGATCCCTTATTGGCGATGTTTCTTATCTTCCCAAATATTCGTTCCTCTCACCTGCGCACCTTTCTTTCAACTAGAAGTCTCGGCTTTTTCAAGGGTACCTTAGTAACTTAAGATCTTTAAATCCCTCGCCCTCCCTAATTTTTACTGTTGTAGGAAACTACTTTTTAAGTAGCCAATTGCCGCCTCCTAAAATTTTCTTTGCTAGCAGGTTTCAACTTCAACTTGATATTGGAGATTAATAATCTTAATTGTTAGCCCCTGTCCCTATCCCACCTCCTCTACTCAAGAGGAATCTCTCTAAGAAAGTCAGGATAAGAAATCCGATATGTAGCGTCCCACTCTCACAAGACATGTAACTAACATCTTGAGTGATATTCAAGTATGTACCCTACGAGAATGGTAGGCTAGAACAGTCAACAATCGAACTTATTACTTTTTTTTTATAAAAATAATGCATGTGTATGCAGAAATCAACAATCAAATTGGGCCCATTCTTTTTTTAATAACATCAAAATCACATTTATTATGTATACACTCAAGATCAATCTCATTTACAAACCTTTCCATTAAAAAAATAGAAATATTCAAATATACATGTTACAATAATTACAGAAGACTCAATTCGATACAAAAATAGAAAATACTAATGCAAACATAAACTGATCCCGACCTTTTTCTCTTACTTGAATGCAGTGGTTATTACTCCCGTTCGCCTAATGGGGTAACTCTTTTGAACCTAAAAAATATTGCAAATTTTGAGTGAGTTTTGCGAACTCAATGAGGTAACTATCATTGATGGTTCACTCAATTCATGCAACACATCAATACACGTAACATGTAATTCACATCTTTGCATTTTGCAAGAAGCATCACATATCATTTTCAGAACGATCATATAAAAGTTAGACAATCGCATTTCAATCAATCAAACATACTTAATAAAAAGTATATGGAATGCACATAAGACACTTTTCCAATTATTACGTTGTTGTGATCGAGTGCTTGAACTGTCCCGTATCCATTTTGGATACCAGGCTCATTACTAACTGTTCCTTATCCGATGGGGATATAGGAGTCATTTTACATAGTGAGCCTTAGGCTCTGAATCACGGTTTGAGCTCGAGGCTCTTTTCACACATTGAGCTTTGAGCTTTGATCAGTGGCTACTCTAGTCACAACTCTCATTATCTGATCATGCATTCATGTATGGAATGCATCTCACATTTTCTATCAATCATATTATGACACATTTAGTTCTTCACATTCATATTCAAGCAGCACTTCAACATACATCCCATATTTCACAATCATCGGACCTTCTGTCCGGAATTCAACACAATTCAATTCGCATTCATTTATCATTCATAACACCATTTAAGCAAATAATAATTGAGAGAAATCTTCTAGGTTACTCACAGTACGCTCCAGATTAGCATTAGCTTCTATGATTCAAAAACGTCTGGATGCGAACGTTCTATCCTTTATCATCATTATGCAATACACATTTTGCACACACATTATTAATTGCACAATTTTATGAATACTCAATCACATACATA
>JAOSBO010000210.1:36725058-36736871 GCA_027563915.1 Erythroxylum rotundifolium
GGAGGCTGAAGAGAATTTTGGTTATGATGAAGCAAAAGGTGATGAATTATTGATGAGAATTTGTATTGATCATTCAAAGCCATATGAGGTAATGGATTTGTCGTTAAACTATAGGTTGTTGCACTATGCCATTAATAGATTATCTATCCTAAGAAGGCAAGCAACAATCATAATACTTCTTTAGATAAGGAGATTATTTGACATTTGGAAGAAGGAAGGAAAATAAATTTTCCAAGTTTGATCATTTAAATGATGAGGAGGAAGGCCAATTTGTTAAGGGGAGAGCTTAGAGGAAAAATAACTAAGCATAAAGGAAAAACAACTAAGCATAAAGGAATGCCCTATGGAGCTTTGATCATTGCTATATCAAGGTCGCAACGATGTAATTTGAGCTCTTATGAGCATTACCTATACCCACAGAGTTGGAGGTTTACACCTTATAACATAAGGAGTATTAAGTTGGTTAAAACTAATAAAAAGGGTTAGGTGTATGCATATCATGTGGAGAAGCTTGGTTTAACATTGGAGAGTGAGCAACAAGTGCCCAAATGATAATGTTCACAAAGAGCAAGTGAACGACCTAGTAGTGCAAGACCAAGCAATGTTAGGCGAAGTGAAGTATCTCGAGAAGAACTTTAAGAAATTCGAGATCAAATCGAAGAAGTGAATGTGCGATTGGATCTTCAACAAAAAATTCTCATTCACTTGGAGAAAAGTATCAAGAAAATTTTTAACAAAATCGATTGTACTCATGATGATGCTTCTCCATTTTGATGGTTTTTGCTTGTTGATCTAGACCAACATTTCATTATTCTTGTTTCTTTTCTTTGTGACTTGCAATCATTAGCTTAATGTTTATTTCCATCTCTATGTGAATGCTTAATGTTTTATCTTATGTTCCTTTTCAAGTGTGTTATGATTTTTTTTTATTATGACAAAACGGGGGAGACACATAAGGATTTCTACAAAATTGAATGCAAAATTACAAAATTGATTAAATGCAAAATTGATGGGTAATACACGTACTGATTTATCCAATTTAAAAGGAGGCGTTACAAAATTGCAAAATTGTTATTTTTTTGCTAGATCAAAATTGTTGGAAAATTGTTGGATTAAAATTATGGATTGCAATATTATTGTTGGATTCATTGTTTATGTTGAGATCATTGATTAAGGGGAGCCAATCTAACCAAAAAGACAAGGCATAAAAACTTTGATCAATTTTTCTTTGTTTTCAATTTCTTAAACAATTCTTTGTTATGACATTATCAAAAATGAGGAGATTGTTGGACCAGTGGATGTTGAAAAATTAAATACTTCTTTGTTTTTATAATAATAAAACTTAAAGAATTGGTTAAGTAATAATTTCAGGTTAATTGGATAAGATGAAGTTGATGGAACACTAGCACAAGTTGATGCAATGTGTTACAAGTTAGAAGAAAATTGAATAAGTTGATTTATGAAGATTAAGATTTGGATAAGTCGAATTAACAACGTGTAATTCATGAGAAGATATGATATGAAGAATTCAAATAAGCATCTCAACAGTCAAAGATTGGAGATTTTGTGAGATCTGTCTGTTGGAGCATTGGACAAGTCGACTATCATGTTGCAAGTCGAGATTTTGTGAGATCTGTCTGTTGGAGCATTGGACAAGTCGACTATCATGTTGCAAGTCAGCTATCAACAATCAGACCTGTGAGTTGGATAAATGGACTAGTCAACTATCATGGTATTAGTTGACTATTCGAAGAGCGAAGCTGAAAGTTTTATGAAAAACATTGGTACTAGTCGACTAATTCTTGAAGACAAGTTGACTGTAATGTACTAGTCGACTATTACACACCGACTAGTCAACTATCAATTACAACTGAACATAATTTGACTTTGTCAATTGATTTCAAATGGGAGAAAATCTTCATACAACGGCTAGGAGAATTCTACAACGGTTAGGAGAAGTCTACAACATTCATAAACATCTTGAAGCCTTCAAATAAAGTACTACACTTTAGAGGATTGATTACATAAGTCCAAATAGAAGCACACTTGATATAGTTCAGAAATTATCCTCATATTGCTCTCAATTTTGTTACTTAGCCTATATTGATTGTATTCAGCTATACTGAGTTGTACTACTTCATCTTTATCAGTGTTATTATTGTGAGCTGAGTGATTGGAAGAGAATCGCTTGGAAGGTAGGATTTGTGCCAGAAAACAAATCGTCTTTAAGGTGTAGCGTAAGCTGGAAGTCAAGTTGATTGAAGAGTTCACACTAAACTAAAAAGTGTGCGGTAAAGAACATTGACAAAATCCTAGGTGAGAGCTTAGGTCGAGGACGTAGGTCTTAGCACCGAACCTCTATAAATATTATGTTCCTCTCTTCTCTACTTTTTTACATTTCAACTTGTTTTTGTTTGTTTTGTGTGTTCTAATTATCTATTTTGTAGCACTTTGCGAAAAAGGTTAAAAGATCCATTCAACCCCCCTTCTAGATCGTTTTCATACTGCATATTAATTATAATATCATAATTTATTATATTGAGCAGGCATACATAAATGGATTCGTATATTTTTTGATATTATTTTAATTGGTTGAGGTTTGTTTAATAAATTATAAATGCACTGTTATATTGTTTTTGCTATAAATTAACTTTAAGAGTTTGATAATATATTTGAATAATATATACACTTTATTATAATTAAGTATATATATAATTTTAAATTTAATTGGAATACTCTTTAATAATTATATGATAAACTATATTATCAATATTATAATAGTAATCCTAACAAATATTAAACTATAGTTATTAATACATATAATTTACACAATTCACTATGTATCCATTGAACTATTCCTAATAACTATTTATAATTAAATAATATATATGTTTAAACATAACTGATTTTAATATTTTAATGAGTTAATCATTATATACATTGTTATAGTATATAAAAGTACATGTGCAATTATATAATTGATATAGCCATAATTAAAATTTGTTATGGTTTATAATAAGATATATGTACCTATTTATATATTATTTTAATATATGAATAACTTATACCATATTATAGTGAACTAATCAATACAATTATATAATTACGCATGTACTTTTATATCATTATAAAATAACATATATCTATTATATGATTTGTCTAATTGGTTTGCAAAAATTATTATGTATTATATATAATATGATAGGTAATTCTTCCATAGCATTTATTAATGTATTAATATCATATCATCAATTTTATTGTTTTAAAGACAGTAATAATTATATCATAAGTTATCATATGATATGTTTTATAATTTTACTAAAATAATTACCAAACAATTAGTTATGATTGATATATAGTATAATATGTACAATGGTTTATTAGGTACTATATATTTCATATTGTACTATACATAATATATTGTATTAATATATTTTATTATTTGTAACTTAATTATATTGTTAGTCATACTATAACCTAATATTAGCATATAAGCTAAATAATATATTAATTATATTTAATATTTAATATTATTTTGTTTTATTTATAAGTATAATTTAATATATTTACCATAATTTATATATATGTTATTATATATGTAATAATTTATACCTAGTTACCATATATTAGTATCATAATTATTATTGTATAATATTTAGTTGTCATCAGAGAGGTTTACAATTTATCATTTGTACTAAAATTGATTTATACTTTAATATTCATTGTATTAATATTATACTTTATTATATATATTATTAATTTTCAATTTGTACTAGATTATTTTTTATTTATTATCTGTTAATCTAGTGTTTAAATACAAATAAGTAATTAGATATTTATGATATAGATCATATATGGTGTGATTGATGTGGTATAACTTACTCAACATATAATTATATATGACATATAAGTATTAAATATATACTATAAATCATTAATCTATAATAATTATACTACTATACATAATTATTAATTTTAGTATATTATGTCACGACCCGGAACCACATCGGGCACATCACAACCACCATATACCCAAGCTAAGGATACTCATGGTACCCTTAACCCAGCTATGCAAGGCTAATTGAATATCAATCTCAACGACAATACAAATTGTTCAAACATAAAGTTATTTACCAACAACAAAACAATCAAAAGTTAATTTACAAAATTTTAAAGCATATTGACATAATCATTTTAATAAAACAGTAAAACAGTTAAACGGTAAAATAGTTCATGAGCCATTATGCAACTAAAGTACAAAACAAAAACTACCCACAAGCGGTAATGTCCTAAAACTATCAAAAGACCGCATGATGTACTCAGAACTTCAAGCTCACTAAAATAACCTACATGGTTAGAAAGCAGAGGGCGTGAGTACACTATGTACTCTGTGAGCAGGAAAAACATATGTCTCAAATGGAACTCGATATACACCAAGACAGTATAGATAACCTATAAGGTAAACATACAATGCATAGAAACACATAGGCCTAGCTTATGACTCAGTGTATATTGGTTAGGAACCATATAGGCCTAGCCTGCTAATTCACTCATCCGGTGAACATAGGTTCCAGCTCTAATACACAAAAGCATAAAAACATCACATGTATAAATCAAATCTTGTCAGAAAAACAAATATCAGGGTAAGCTAAAACAATGATGTGTGACTCCACTAGTCAGCCAAACTAGTGTGCGCACCCACCGATCCTCGGTGTTAGCTCGACTTCATCCGTGGTGAGTTCGGAGTACAGTTGAAAAGAGCATCATGACCCTAGGTGATGACCTTATTGGTGTCCAGACCCTAGGTGTGGAATCTCCTGTAAGTCCTACAGAAAGGTGTCAATATAGGGACTCAACTTTTATGTACCAGCATCAAAGGTACGGGGGTCGCTAAATCAATTGTACCCAGCACAAGATTGGCCAGTTGTTTCCTCACCAATCAATCAAAAATCATATACAAACATTGAATACTAAAAATCAAGTAAGGCACCATGCCTTTATTTATGGGTCCAACCGATAAAATGGAACCATGCCAAGGCTCTAAGCCAAAAGCGAATACATGCATATGAAAATTTCCAAAACATTATCTTATGAAATAAAAGCCAAATTTTGTTCTTCAAATGCATAATTGTTTAAAACAATGTCATTTCATAAATACATAAGCGTACTAGTATCCATTTGAGATTCAATTCTACTAAGCATTACCTAGGTTCAAAATTCACATATAAGTCATCATACATGTCTTAGGGTGATCTAATCCCATATGAGAAATATGGTTTCCCCAACTCACCTCAAAAGAAGGTGTGCACTACCTTGCCTTCAAAATTCCTCAGTACAAGCTCCTTGATTCCTAGCTCCCGAGCCTTTATACATAAAAGACATATAATGAAATTACTACCTAAGCATTTAGTTATACACCATCATATAAGTGTATAAAACACAATACAATTTCCTTTAAGCTATAAGATTCGACCATTAAGCTTCTCACATGGTTACTTCCTTACCATTCACATTACCTTCTCTTTTGCATTTTCTAAGGCATTTGATGCCTTTAACCTAATACTTGCTCTTTTCAAAACGTACTTATGTGCATCTTTATCCATGCACATTAAGCCATTACTCTTCAATCTAAGCAATAATTCAAGTTTACTCTAAGTAAACATGAAAGCCTCTTTCGAATGCAAACCATCAAAATCCTTAAATCTAAAGCCAAGTTCTTGTTGGGATTTTATCAAACACCTAATGTGCATAACTTTCAAGTCACATTTTCAAAACTTTATCATAATAATTCATGCTCCTATCATGTCATATAGTAGCACTTCCACTCAATGACACATTCCACCACTCCATTCAAACCCATTCCCTTCATTTAAGCTACATTTATCAATTGCACAACTCATTACATTAATCCACTTCTTCTTCATCATTTCGGCCAAACCTTAACCAACACACATTGTCTTCATTCTTCATCATCAATTCACATTATACATGTACAATTAACACCATAGAATTCATTTAAATCATCAATTTCAAAAGATATCCAAAAACTTACAACTTTCACCATAAAGGGGGGCATTTTCAGTGTTGACTTAAAGAAACCTCTCCATGACTCTTTTCATTCATCTAAACTATGTTTCATACATAATTAAGCATGGAGAACAACATATCTTAACGTCAAATTCAAAATCATAATGTAGAGAAAGATGAGAAAAAATTTACCTATACTTTCCTTTGGTGTTATCTTCAAATCCTTTGAGAAATTCTCAAATCTAGTGATAGATTTGAGTTCCTTGACCCCAAATTAGCTTAGAACACCTTGGTTTGGGTTGGAGAACCAAAAAGATGGTGGAATTTAGTGATGACCTAATGTTTCCTCTCTTCCTTCTCTCTTCTTCTTTCTTCTCCTTTCTTTTTAATTAAAACTAAGTGTTTTTAATGTTTAATGGGGGTGCACGACCATAAGGAGGAGAAGAGTCTAGAATTTAAATCTTCTTTGACCAAATATAGTGAATTGACCCTTTTGCCATTAGCCCAAAATTTGAGAATGATCAAAACTTTTATTTTCATTTTGGTTCTCGAACTTTTGAAAATTATAATTAAGCCCCTTGACTTTATAAAATTACATATTGGTTCTCCAGGAATTGAAAATTACATTTAAGTCCCTTATGTACATCAACTTTTCCAATTAAGCTTTCTAAGTGTCCGATAAGTCTATAAATCATGTATAATCACCTCTAAGGCATTAGAACACATTTAATTCGACTAGCATGGTCATGTCCATCCAATGGACTCATTTTTTTCTAAGCTTATATGTCGGAAATCTCCAAGATTTCGCATACCGATGAACCCTAAGGTCATGTAAGGACATATAACATTTTATATCAGTGGCATACATACCAAAAGGATTCAAATACATCTTTGAACTCATTACAACCATGTATATATTAATGTACGGCAATATCTCCAAATATGGCATAATACGAAAAGCTCAAAGAATCTGGCATTACATATTAAATATGTAGTTATATATATCACCTTAATATATAACCATATAGTATAATATTATAAAATATATAAATGTACTTAATATAAGCCAAATATAATATTTACAGATGTTATAAATATAATATATAATTTATCATATAATGGAAATGATAAAATAAGTATAAAATGTATGAGAGTTGGCCAATATTTAATCATAAACTGGGTGTGTATATATAGTCTAATAGACAATATTTAATTATAAGAGTAATTATAGAACATATAGTTATTTAAAATATATATACTACATAATATTATTATAATATGGTAATGGATATTAATCCATATTATATATAATCGTTATATACAAATGTAATATTATATGTGTAGCTGAGATAATATAGATCATATATTGTAGTTAATATATATAATTTTATAACATAATATAAAATAATCCAGAGTTTATATTAATTTTATATGATAACTTTTAATATTAATATAGCTATATATATTAATTTATATAATATAGTATATAAACAATAAAATTTAATATTACATATAATATATTTATATAGGTTATAAATATATTGCATGTATAATTTATATAATCTATATTATCTAGTATTTTACATAATACTATATTATCTATCATTTAATTATTATAAATTATTATAATTTTTACTTAATTATGTATTCCAAATTAAGTAAATATTATAATAACTAATAATATAACCCTAAATAACTAATATTTATGTCCCGACAGTGTATATAAGATTGTATATATATTATTAAACTTAACCCATAATATACAATATTATATTAGCATTTGCTATTTGATATAATAAAATATAATCTAGCTTATATATATACAACATAATATATATATATATATATATATATACTTATCATATGGTACATACAATTATAAGATATAATATATTTAATAATCTAACTAAATTTAACAATAATATCAGTGAATATATATGGTATTAAATTATATGTTAATAATGACCATATACTTATATATAATAAATTACTTATAATAAACTAAATAGTAAATATAAACTACATTATGATAAATTTATTTGTAAATACTTATAATAAATTAAGGGTTTAGGCTTAAATACTACATTATAAATTTAATTATACATATGGTTAGGGCTAGTTATTAATACCCCAACCATTGCTATATTAATCTACATTATAATTGACATATATTGCTAATTTTAATATTAGCAATATACTGTAGTATTGTAACTATGGTATATTATAATATTAAATTAATTTTGGAACATACCTCTTTTCATATAATTATTAATATTATAACATATCCTTAGTAAATATTATGTATAGTACAATATGATGGTATAGAAAATAATATTATATTATGTTAATTATAAATTAGTTGTAATTACATATATAATAAGTTGTTAATATAATTTCGTAACAATTTTAGTTAATGAAAATATATTATTATAACTTATGTGTGCATATATATTAAGGTTTATGAGATTAATTATATAAGTAATACTAATATACGAATATCATTTTAATATAAATAATTAAATATATTTATATTAATATGTGGACTTAACTATTGATTCTAATATATATATTGGGATAATGTTTTCACATATAAAGTGATTGATATAAATTATTATAAATATATGTTAAAATTAAGATTAACTTAGTACTCCAACCATTTGATTATATAATAGTTCTAAAAAATTATTAAGTTGTACCATGCATATACAAGTTTTGCAGGTAAATTATAATGAAAAAAATAATTTATATAAGATTTAACATATTATTAAAATATTAAATAGTTATCATAAATAAATTATAATGTTAGACAATATTAACTACTTATTTATAGTGTATATACAAACTATATAGGTTTATACATATAGAAGAATCTACTACATATTTTATAGTTATAACATATAATTTTTCAATTTGTACTAGATTATTTTTTATATATAGTATATTACACGTTAAAATATACTATTATATATAAATAACACTATATATATAACACAATTATACATATAGTGCTATTGAAAAATTATAATTAACAATTTATAATAACTGTTTATAATATAGATATTCATTGATCACCACTAATTGCTATCAATAGTTTATACTTATTTATAAAACGAAATGATATTAAAATTGTTTATAATATAGATATTCAATGATCACCACTAATTGCTATTAATAGTTTATACTTATTTATAAAACGAAATGATATTAAACATTAAATATAATCAATATATTATTTAGCTTATATGATAATATTAGGTTATAGTATGACTAACAATATAATTACGTTACAAATAATAAAATATATTAATACAATATATTATGTATAGCACAATATGAAATATATAATACCTAATTAACCATTGTACATATTATACTATATATAATCCATAGCTAACTGGTTAGTAATTATTTTAGTAAAATTATAAAAATATCATATAATAACTTATAATATAATTATTATTGTCATTAAAATGTTAAAATTGATTATATGATATTAATACATTAGTAAATGCTATGACAAAATTACCTATTATATTATATATAATACATAATAATTTTTATAAACCAATTCCACAAATCATATAATTATATAAGTTTAAATTCCTAAAATAATATATAATAAAGTATATGTTTGTATCAATATTATGATTTAATACTTTTGACAGTTTATTTCTTAACCTCAAGTCTAAATTCTTTGAAATTTTCAAATGATTCAGACTTTTATTTCATTAAGTACATATTACTATATCTAAAATGATCATCTGTGAATGCAATGAAATATGAGAATGCACCTCTAACACAAGTAAACATAAAAGCGTTATATATATATTATGGTTAAAATTGTACCCTAAGTTATGTAATCAATAAATTTATGTAACTATTAAATATAATAGTTACATAAATTATATTATAAAATAATTATTATAATAAATTAATAAGTATAATTTAACACAATCCTATTATATACAAAGTAATTACTTTTATATATGCACCACATTGTTCATATAGTAAATAAGTTAGCTATTAAATTTATAAGTAAAAGTATTAATATTAACATAAACATTTTAGTATATAAATTATATATATATATATACTATTAATACTATATATTAGTATCATAATTATTAAAATATGTATTAATAATCTTAAATTAGTTATAATAATATGTTATAAACTATTATAAAAATAAACAATTATAAACTAATATATATGATCATGTTATAGGATTATATTTATAATAATGTGTATATTTATAACAAACTAAATTCACATAAGTAAGCTATAAATAGTAAATTATGTATCAATTTATTAATTATACTAGTTAAATTACTAAAGTGTGCATACATATATTAAAAATTGATTTGTCATATAAGTGGTACATATTATATACAATTTCTTAATATATGATATAATTACCTTAATATAAATATATAGTACAACCACTATAGTATCGATGATATAAACTATATATTACTATAATTAATATAACATTATACACTTATTGATATATAATTATATCATTAAAATTATAATAATGTAACCGTAGCATCATTTTAAAATTTGTCATTATAATATCAAATAATTACTATAATAATTTGTATAATATTGTTATGTAATATTGTTTTAAATATATTTACATTAGTTCTAATTTAATGATATTAGAATTTAATTAATCCTTATCAAATTATTTTAAACAACTACTAAATTGAATCTATACATGACAATCAAGAATATAATATATTAAACTAAATTAGTATATAGTTATGTTAATTTAATTAGTTTTAAACATTATATATTTTCTTACAAATTAATGTTATAAGAATTATATTAAATTTAGTAACTATATAATTACTAGTAATAATTAAATTTAAATAATACCAGGCTTAAAATGTTATATATTATTATTAAATATATTACTTTATTATATGGTCTATTTTCCATTAATGTTTAATCATTATTTTTATTATAATATATCAATAGTATTATAATATATATTGTTATAAAAATTTATTTTTAAATTACAATAATTAAAATGTTTAATATTAAATTTATAGAAGGGGAGAGTACAGGCCCGGTCTTGGGTAGGGGCGAGCTGGGCCTCTACCCAGGGCCCAATTTTAGTAATATGAAATATCTTATTTATAAAAAAATAAAAAAATAAAAAACCTAGACGCGTTAATTCTCCCCACGCGTTCGAGATCCTCACCCTGGAGCAGTTGTTGTCGTAGAGCGTTGTATTAGACGGCCTCCTTTTTTAAAACTTGTGCCTCCTTTGAAGATCTTACACGTTGTCCTCCTTTTTTAAAACTTGTGGAGACTTCACTCATCACTCATGACTCATGGAGTAAAAGGCTAAAAGCCAAATAGCCAATGACATGAGATGTGAAAGGTAACGTCGAGCACTTTTTTATTGATTGTTTTGTTTTGTGATTTAGAGGATGACAAGGTTGGAATTGAATTTTATATGATTTTAGTTGAGAGTTTTAAAATCAATGATAGAAGCTCTACACGTGCTTTTTCTGGAATTACACTACAAAGTACCAAAATTTCAAATTGCTAATAAAATGCTAACTTGATCGGTTGACTTGATGGGTCCGAAATTGTCAGACTAATTGAGATTAGGTTGGTACAAGCAAAAGTCTCTCTCTCTCTCGTTTAGTGCATGTAATAGTTAAGTACAAGGTATGGAAAATAATTTAGTATTTATTGCATTATTTTAAATAAAATTATTATATAAATTAACTAATAATAATAAATTCATGTACAATTATTATAATAAATAAAAT
>JAOSBO010000210.1:36736971-36750566 GCA_027563915.1 Erythroxylum rotundifolium
CACTTAATCAAAGCATCATTCTAGGTTCAATTCAAGCTCCATTTAAGCCTTAATTAAGACCAAATGATCAGTGAATGTCCATTAGGCAGACATACATGTCCGTTGAGTGGACCTTTACCGGTCACTTACAGAAATTTGAATTTGTGACCCTCTATACATCAAAATCTCTTCTTGTGATCTTCATAGAAGTTGTAGAACTCGAAGTCCTCTTTCAAAGAATACTTAATGACCTCAATCCGAGTTCTACATAAAATGTTATGCAACTTTCCCCAACACATATCCAATTGCATTCTTAGTTTTCCAGATTTCTAACTCTTTTCTTTCTACATTCAACACCTTATGCTTGATCTATCATTTCTAGTTTCATACTCATCATTTTTCAATCATTCTTAATTCCATTTCAACTCATTATCATCTATAAACAAATTAGAGTCCATGATTGATCATGATTACTGAAAACAAAACATATACATATATACATACTTCATCAACTTTCTGAACATATTCATCTTCATTTCCACTTTCATTTCACTTCTAACTATCACCAAAATTCTTCTCATTTCAAAATACCACATTACTCCATAAACTCATTTTATTTCATTCCAAAAGCAACCAAGGAGATTCACATTAATTCATCAAGAAAACAGGACAAAAACCCATTATGTATGCAATTTTTCTGCACTTTTTCCTACACCCAGTACTTAACTTCAAGTCAAAATTGGAAAATCTAAAAGACAGAATTTAAATTTAATGTCTTCATAAAAAATGTAGCCATATGTATCTACTTTAATCCGAATCAAAAATCATCTCATTTGGATATCTACAGCACAAGTTATGGCTAAATTACAGATGCTTAATCAGTTGAAAATGTCACAGCTAACATTTTTCCAGCACACTTTAAACACTATTTACTCTCTTAATCCAACATTTTATCATTCCATAATCTCTCATCCATCAAAAAAACAAAGCAAGACATGAATCTATTCAAATTTTTCATCCTAGCATATACCCATCCTCGTTTTATGAACAATTAACCTCTAAATATCATTAAAACATGTTTCATTTATTAAAGCCATAAAGATTAATATGTTACTTACTTGATTAACCCAAGGCTTTTTCAATCACCATGAAACCCTAGCTCCTCCAACATATACAATTATCACCCTTTTAAGGTGGAATAAGTTGGGTCTTTTAATAACAAGATGGAGAAAACAATAAATCTTGAAGAAGTAAGGTGAAAGGGTTGAACAAAAGACAACATGACGAGGGTGAGAGTGAGGTGTCGTGAGAGCACATGAAGAAGATGGAGAAATAAGGAGAAACAAAGCAAGTGTCGTTTTTGGCAAATGAAAGACCAAAATATTGTCTTTCTTAAGTGACTTAACAAGTGGTGTGGCAAGTGACACTTGTTAGTTGCCATATGTCACTCCCTTAAGGTCTTTTCTTAATTTTTTTTAATAAGCTAGTCCATTTTTCTCCAATTTTTAACCCAATTTTCTTCCAATTTTCAATAACACTTATCATTAATTCTTAATATCATTCATAAAAATTTTCACTGCCATTTGACTCTTATTTTTACTACTATTCATCAATTGTTCTGTCACCTGGCATTTTTCCTAGTTCAAAAATACTCTTAAATTTTATAATTTTTCCAAATTTTTACAAAAAATTCTCAGTCAATAAATATACTCTCCAAATCAATTCTTAACACACACAATTCACAATTCCAAATATAATCACATTTATAGATCAGTTTTACCCAGAAAATGTCAAATGAGTGTATATACAATCATTTGAGTGTGCAAAAATCAATATTCACATGTGTGTATGATAACATTATACATGAGTATGAAATGCATTTTTCTAAACTCTCATTGTTGTTTTCTTAATTACAGAAATCTAGGGTTCTAACCCTTAGTATGGAAATGGGATGTTACTTGATAAAATATAAGTGATCAAAAGCCCCCTCCCTTTAAGGTTTTAAATCCAATATTTAGTTAGAGTCATAGAAGGTTGTGGAATTGATTCCTTAGAATTTATCCCTTCTTCCTTTGAGGAGGGTCGTGCCATAATGTCCCCATACATAAGTATCTTGAAAGAGGGGACATATATAGGGACATAGGTTAAGGAGGCATTGTTAGCTTTTTTTTGTTTTTTGTTTTATAAAAGGTTGTCTTTGCTAGTGTTAAGTGAATAGACTCAAAGGAATTAGAGAGGAAAAGGATTAGGGGAAGCGATGATGATCGAGGAGAAAATGTTCTTGTTTAAATTTGCCATTGAAGGAGAGACTAGATTAATATCAAAGGTAAGACCATGACATATTCAAAGCTTTCCCCTCTTTTTTACAACAATAGAGGTTGAGCATTACTCTAAAAAATGTCAAGCATGATAAGGTATCAATATGAATGAATTTGTATAATGTCCCTTTAGAGTGCTGGTTAATAAAAGGGCTAAGTTTTAGAACCTTAAGTCCAAATTATAGAATCATGCAAGTGCTGAAAAGATCTAGCTAATGCTTGGCACTCGGGTTGACGAAAGAAGGCAAAGACTCGCGAATAAGAAAGGAAAATGAGCATTGTTGATGAAAGCTCGATAGTAGGCAAGCATTAGCTTGCATTGGCAAAAATCTTCAATAAGATACAAGATTCAAATGTTAGACCAAAACATAATGGCATGTCATAATTAGCTTGCGAAGGATCTTGAGTTGAATTTTAGCTAGATCATATGCATAAAAAAGACATACAAGAGCTCTAAGATAACTTAGCAGGTAAGAGCAAGTATGGTGTGAGTTTTGGTAGAGTTTTGCACCCTTTGTAGATTAACTTAGCTAGGGCTATGTTTTTGATGGGTTAAGCACTTAGTGCATGCTCAAATAAATGAACTATGATTAATGGACTTGAAATGGATAAGTATTGGATCAAACTAACGTGCTATGAAAGGTCTAGGATTAGATAACTCATCATCAATAGATAGAGATCGTGAGGAGATCTTAGATGATGTGATGGACAAGATCATATGGGAACTTCAACTCTAAAAAATAAAGAGTATATAGGAGCATCATCTAAAGATAATGAAGATCTGTGTAGATATAGGTGTATCTTTCCTAATTCAATGTAATATGTTATCTTATTAGTAGTGATGTAACTGTATCTAATCAGATAAAGTCTTATTTAGATGGAGGTGCAATTTAATTGATTAGTGTGATCCAATCTGATAAGGATAGATATGACCTAGGCATTTTAGTTCAGTTAAGATTCTGATTTGCAATTTGCCAATCAAGCTACGAGTGCCTATATATAGCTTATTTGAGCCTCTCTCCTCAATGTATTGAGGATGTGCTTAATTGGTTGATGATCATGTGAGAAAGGTTGAGTCTTGCTTAAACAGACCTAAATAAGATTACCATACAAAGGTGTAGGCATAACTTTGATATAATTTTGGTGTTTAAAAGGCCTTTGTAACATTAAGCATATTGGAAAACTATATGGAAAAACCAGTATGTATAGATGAAAATATATCCTTAAGAAGAAGGGTAGGAAACGTAAGAATCTGCTTGAGTGTGGGATTAGAGAAGGAACTTCTAAAGCAAATTCCCTTCATGAGGTCAGGGGAGGGTGAAACATTAGTGGATGACTTTATTCGACTAACATACCAATGGAAACTTATATTGAGGATGCATGGTAAACAGTGGAAAGAGATTGGTATAAGGTTTATAAGAGGTGGTTATAACTAATTAATGAGATTAGAGCCTAATTTAGAGGTGGAGACAGAAGTAAATCCTAAGGGTAAGGAAGTCCAGGAGGGATCTAGTGCAAATGAGAATGGGATAAACTTGAGTGTCCCTGGTAATGAGAAGAATGAGATTGTTAAGTTAACTAGATCCTTAGTAGATCAAGAAGGGGGTGTAATTTTTCGTGAAACCTTGTATATACAAGGTAATGTAAGTAATGAAACTATATAAGGGGTTATAAAAAGGTTTAGATTAGAGAGAGAAGCAATAGATTCATAAGGAGGTAGTGAATAATCTCAATAGCCTGATAATAATGGAGAAAGAATACATTGAAGAAGCTAAAGGGAGAGAGGGTGAGGGGATAAGTTGATGGATAATGATGAATTTAAAGTGGATAAAAGGATACGTATAAGGAACATGGCTAGAGGTCCTAAAGATAAAGTGACATTAGTATGTCGATAATGTCATGGAATATGGGGAGAACCAATAACCTACAGAATAATTAGCATTAAAGGATTTCATTTCGGATAATAAGTTTGTTTGATTTGGCATTTTAGAGACTAAAGTAAGTAAGAAGAGATTATCTAGCTTAGAGATATCGAGGAAGTAATGCTCTTTCTTATCAAACCATCATAATCATCACTACAAATGTATTGTGATAACTTTTGATAAAAAAATTGGTTAAAGTGCAAGTATTACATTTAGGTAATACATTTAAAGATTTTTTTTATGTAAGAAAATACTGAGGTAGTTGTGCCTTTTGATTATGGATCCAACCATATTTTGCAAGGGAAGTTGTTGGCGGATAAGCTCTACGAGTTTAATCAATCAATAAATGGTATTATTTTAAGGGATTTAATTAGTACATTATTAAATCTGAAGCTAATGAACATATCTGTTCGAGGAATTACTATCATAACTTCAAGGAATGTGTAGATAAGATGGAAATAAAAGACTTAAGGTATGAAAGGAATTTTTATGCATGAAGCAACAAACAAAGCTCAATATGGAAAATTGGAAAAAAGTTGGATAAGGCACTAATAAATAGGGAATGGGTTATTTAATTTCCTAAAAGTAAAGCAATATTTATGAACCTTTTAATTTCAGATCACACTCTAGTGTTGGTGCAAAATATGTTTAAGAAGAGGAATAAGAGGTTTCCTTTTAGGTTTAATAATTATCTAGAAGATGAGCAAGTGTTCAATGAAGTGATTACGAGGGGGATGGCTAAGCTATATTAGGGTCACAAGATGTATTTGCGTGTAAGGAAACTCAAGTCAATAAAGGAAGAATTGAAGGGGTTACATTCTCATATTGTTCAAAGAGCTGTCAAGGTTGGAGTTTAATAAGAGCAAAAGCTATCTAATCTTATCGTTGAGTGCTTAACACCTTACTTCATGATTAACTAATATAATAGGTATTCAAGAAAAGTAACCTCTATTCACCCACTTAGGCTTGCTTATTACAACCAAGAGACTATATTTAAGGAGTACATCACTTTAGTGGAAAAAGTGCAAAAGAGATTGGGAGGCCAATGAAATATGAATTTATCTCCAGCTAGTAAATTACAACTCATCAAGTCAATACTGAGTTCTCTACACATTTGTTGGGCATCCCATTTGTTATATCCAAAATGTTAACTAAGATCATAGAAATTTTTTAAAGGTATTTCCTAAGGTCTGGGAACAAGGAAGGGAGAGTCATGGAAATAGTTAGTTGGAGTGAAGTGTATAAACTATTAGATGAGAGGGGATTAAGACTTACTTCCATCTAATTAAGCAATAAAGTGCTAGTGGAAAATATACTACACTATAAAGTATTTTGGATAACAAAATTCTCTATAGAATATATGGTTGTAGGTTTATTTGTTGAAAGGCAAAATTTTATGGAAGTTAAAAGATAAATCTGAAATATCTACTAAAAACAAATGCTAAGATTGAGGAGTTAATTAGCTAATTGCTTAAAATATAAGACAAGCAATGGTTGGAATCCTTCACTCTTGTTTGACAATTGGAGAAAGGAGCGATCATTGATACAATCGCAGCTCATAACTCGAATCCTAAGAGATAGTCCCTTAAATGAGGAAGTTAAAGCATAAATAAAGTCCAATGAATAAAGTAACTATCCGGTAATGGTTCAAAGGATCTTCCCTGATGACAATCTAGGTCAAGGTAAGAAGGATAAGTATGAAAGACCTTAACACTCTTCAGAAGTGTTCACTAAACAATCTTGTATGAAAAGATTAATAAGTAGGGGACAAAAGTAGACATTGGTAAGAGTGATTTGCAGTAAGAATATTCAACCTAAAATGTCTTTCTGTTTATAGTTACTGACTAAGAACAGGCTTCATACTTTATATAGATTACCCTAATTTCATAATAATAATAGATGAAATTTTTATTAGGAGGAGCCTGAGTAAATTAGGTATTTATTATTTAAATGCAAAGTTGCTTTGATCGTATAGAGAGGGGTTTAGAATTTCTGGAGCATTGCTAAGTCAAATCTAAACTTTGTTGAGATGTTGTCCTAGGTACAAAATAATCACATTATTTCTAGAATTGAAAGAGCACGAATGGATAGGTACAAAGTAATCACATTATTTCTAGAATTGAAAGAGCAAGAATGGATATAAATTTTACCTCGTGTGTTTAATGTGTGGAAGAAAAGGGATAGGAGAATTTTCAAAGATTATGTGAATCTTACCCAAACTCTTCTATGAGAAATTAAGTAATGGATATGAGAACAACTGCATAGTATAAAGAGAAATAAAGTTAGTATCTAGTTAGAAGGAGGATCATGCAATCAAACCATAAAGTTCCAAAAACTATGAGATGTGAGAACATTTTTTAGGAAAAAAAATAATGACAAGCAAAGGTTACAAAGTAGCTCAATGAACTACACATATTGAGAACAGAACCAAGTAGTTACCAAGAACTACACCTAAGGAGAACCAAGCTTCAGAAAACCTATAAGCTTAATGACAAACTATTACAGAAGTTAACACGTTTATACGTTTCGTATTAAAGTGCAGTGATCTCCATTAAGGAGGCTGGTTTTGTGCAAGCTCATGTATCCTCTGATTTGCATGGTGATCTTCCTGAATTAAGACACCGACTTCACACGGCTTGTACGAAGTTGGAGAGGCTAATTAAAGCAAATATGGGACAAACCACACCTTCACACAACTCATCAACAAACGCCCCATCAAGTTGCGTATAATGCCAACCATCTCCTACCTAGCTCTGCCACCACACCACTCAGATTAACACAAACTGCAACGAATAAGAAACACACTTCTCAAATCATTCAGAGTCCTCCTACCCAACTGGTATCTCTCTATCTCATTGTCTTTGCCCTTCCGTTTTGTGTTCTTGACTTCCTTCCCTTCCTCTCCTCCAAGCTCCTGCCTCTTGGTGGCGCTGGTTGATTTCATCTGGGTAGGTTCGAAAACGTAATTAAAACGTGGTTTCGGTGATATATAGTTAAAGGGGTTGGTAGAAATATATAGGAGAGAGAGGCAACATGGAATTTGAGCGGCCTAAAGAGTTGTTCTTGCTTTGGTGTAGAATCAAAAGCATTCGTGAGGCACTCGTGGGTGGTAACCACACCGCTTCCAGGTTTTGTACTCGCTAAAGATCATTTCTTTATCATGTTGTTGGCATTTTTTCTCTGAAATTGTACAAGTTTCATCAACTATTGCCATTTTGGTGTTTGCCAAATCGGCGAGCAAGCTCATTTTCGCTTGATTGCGATTCGTAGCTTTAGACGGTTTTGTGTTGTGTTCAGAAGTGGACTTGTAAACAAAAAAGACATGGAATTGGCTCGTGGGTGTCGAGCCAAGGATCAGATCAATGTGAAAAGCTCTCACAATGGTGGAATTCCGTCGAATTCTGATACCGTTCTGGAAATTAAGCTTCCTGATTCACGAGTTATTCGAGTTCTGTCTCGATCGTTGTTTTTGGTTCTGGTTGTTCTTTCATTGCCTTGCGTAGGCTCCATCTTAAGCTACCTTTCTTCATGTTTGAATTATGATGGATCCGCATATGATTATGGTTCTGATCATCTGGATTTGTTGCTGCAAGATCTGGCCAATGAGGGCCTTATCGAGAAGGGGGATAAAGCACTAATTGTCAGCTCGGGTGTTGGGGTTGTGATCGATTGTTCTAGATTCTTAAATGCCAAGGACATTGATTTCGTATTCGAATCTGATCTAGAGCAAGAGAATTTTCCTGATGCAACATTTGATTTGTCATTTGCTTTCAGTTTTGAAGATGCAAAATCTCTGGATCGTGTAGTCAAAGTTGGGGGAATTGTGGTTACCAAAATGAATAACGAGCTTTCAAATGCTTTGCAGAAGCAATCAAATTATGGAGTTGTGTATCTTCGGCGTTACGATTCAACAATCGTGGCAATGAGGAAAACAAGCCTGGTTAATGAGTTGACAGATTCATCAGCTAGGAGACGGCTTTGTCAGTTGGCTTTAGAGGCCAGGAAAATGGCATTGAAGGGCCTGGAAGATGTTCTTCTTGAGCCACCGAGAAAGGCTCTGGCACATTCAATAAAGTATTTAACAAGGTTCAACTATCTTCCTGATCTGATGGGAGATACTTTAGAAGCTTATCCACGCCGTGTCTTCATTAATGTGGGCGTTCAGGAGGAAAAGAACGGTGTTATGGCATGGTTCGCTCAGAACTATCCAACTAGGAATCAAGATTTTCAGCTTTATAATGTAGAATGGGCATCTGAAGAAGTTCCCAGCAAGGGAGCATCATCAGCTGATGTTTCAAATTGGTTATTGAAAAATGTGGGAGATGAGGAGTTTATTGTGATGAAGGCAGAAGCAGATGTGGTGGAGGAGCTAATCGAGAGAAGGACAATTGGTTTGGTTGATGAGTTGTTTTTGGAGTGCAAGAACCAATGGCTAAAAGAGGACAGGAAAAAGAGTAAGAGGGCTTATTGGGAGTGTTTGTCTCTCTATGGAAGGTTGAGAGATGAGGGAGTTGCTGTGCATCAATGGTGGGGATGAAAAGATATATAATGATACCTACACACCTAAATTACGGCTTGTCTAAGTCTTGAGTGAATAATTTTCATGGTGACATGTTTTTTATATCAATGACTTCCTTAGCAGGCTTGCTGGCCGAACAGGGATGTATCATTCCTAGCATCAAGCTTGCGAATGTTCTATATTTGATTATGAATAATTTAGTCGCCCGGTATTTAATATATTCCATGTTTTCATTAATGGAAATAGTACAATAAATCAAGGTAAAAGGACATTAACCTTTGCTTTGAAAATATTTATAGGAAGTCTTTATTTTATAAAAGGTGTGGAATTAATCTTACTTGTCACGTCACAAGATGATTAGTATTATCATACAATCCAAATCACAAGAAAGTGTATTTCAAATAAATTGATTTATTAATTTTATTAAATTACTATATTTATATTAAAACATGATAAATGTATTAATTATTAATAACATATTTATTAGTTTAATGTGATGATAAATTAAACTTTTATTTATTGTACAATATGATAAATCTCCTATTCATGATTGCATAAAAGTTAAAACACACACTTGTTATGGTGAGAAACTTTGACGTTCTATCAAGGGTGCTCGATTTTCCTTTGATAACTAGTCACAAAGTGAAGGAGACATGCGAGTTTGACCGCTTGAACTAAATCAAATTTTGCAAATTGACTTTAGTAGCCTAGATCCTTGGAAGAGCTCTGCAAGAATTGATAGAGAATAAGCCTAAAGATGTTTTGTTGTAAATGTCAGTAACACCCCACACCCAGTAGTGGTATCATCATTACCGATTGTTATCATATTCTTAAATATCTTATACTTTGAACTATAACATTTTTTATTTAAAACCTCATTATTCTAACAATTACTATTCATTTTGTAAAAATTTAGACAGAGTTTCTTCTATATTTACTTAAAACCTTTTACAAGAAACTTGAATGCACTTCTCATGCAAGCTATTAAACTCTTCATCTCTATGTTAAACTCCTTGACAAAATAATCTACCCATGCTCTAATACATTTCAACACATTTAAACCAGATTTCATACATAACTTTTATGTATTCATATATAATTCACAATAAAATCCTTCACTTCTTTACGTGTACATGCCATAACCAAAAACAAAAATAACATTTTGTAGTACATCCACCTCCAAGCCTTCCGATATTCTCTATGTAACACTTGTCTTGTAGTATATCCACCATAGCTTTCTTCTAATTCTCTTAAAAACCTATGCTCTGAAAAAATTCCACACGCTAAGCTATAGGCTTAGTGGTATTCAAGTAATTCCATTTCTCATTCAATTCAATTCATTCAACTATAACAAGTATAATATCTAATATTTTTCAAATATAAATATCTTCATCTATTTCTAAGCATATATAGGCATTTAAAATCAAGTTATGAAATACAAGCATGTATCTATTTTAATAATTCATATCTAATTACACAATGATGAATAAATTGTACAATTTAATTTACAATCAGTTACTATTTTCATTTGAAGTTACTTAATCATTAGTCATGCATATATATATATATATATATATATACTCTCTTTTTTTAAATGGAGGAACCCGTAGTCGCTATCCTTTGGATGCGCACTAGGTAAACCTCTAGATTGAAGCAATAACCTGCAGATCACATTATTTAGATACTTCACACTAAACAAGTCTTGTACAATAGGCTCGATCGAGAGAGTGTAGGTAGGGAGATTCGAACACAGGACCTTTTGGCTCTAATTTGACCCTCGGGCTATCTTTGGATAATATTATTTGAACCAAATAAAATAAAATATAGTTTGGGTCTCTGGTGTTACTATTCACCTTGGCATATACTATTCATAAAATACTATTCATGAAATTGGGACCTTTCGTTTTTGGGCGTTACAAACCTGGTTTGGTTGCACCTAGTTATGCATAGAGATTAAATTCTATGCCTCTAAATTTATATTTACACTTAGAATTATTGTTAGTAATATTTAATTTGATATTTATGAATAGGATTTTTTTTTTACTGGATTGCTACCATATATAATTATATTGTAATTAATATTATTATATATGGTAATTCATATAAAGATTTATGCACGTATAGCTAATAGATAAATATTTTCATATCTTACTTATCATATTATTTTATTTAATCATAATTATATATTTTATTATATATAAATTCTTTCCAATTTAGAATTGAAACCTAATTACCAAGACATAGGACATTAATTATTTGGATAGAGCCTGCAAACAATTAGAGGCCTAAAATTGGGCTCATGTCTGAAAGCATCAGGCATTCTACAGAGTTCCATTACGATTATCATCAATTCCATGTGAACTGGAAGCTTCGAGAACATTTGATTGGAAATACAATTAATATCATCTCATTTATGATGTATCCACCATCTCACCATCTTCATTAATATCACAATACATATTCACTATCCTTCAAATGACAATACACGCCATGCAAAACACAACTCACAGTAGAATATAAAACTAAAAATAATTATTTCTTTTTTTTTATGAAATAAGCATAAAACTTTATTTATTCTTTTATCTATAAAAATTGTTAAATTTCTAATTAAAATCTTGTGTTACCACATATTATTATATTATTTTACTTACTATATATCAATATTTATTGTCAAATCATAAAATTTTGAAAAAGAAAAATAAAAAATATAAATCTATATAACATTAATTAATTTTGAGTTTACAGTTTCATAAATTATTTAAATGATTTGACATTTTTGTTAGTTAAATTTATTTTTATATTTAAAATCATTGTCAATAATATTTCATTTCATTTTTCTCATTATAATGTTTAGTATGATAAAAAAGATAGCGAATTCATAATTTTAAATAAGCGAGTGAATTTGTTATTTAAGCTTTTAGTAACGATTTAAAAAATTTATTACCAAAATTCCTACTTTTTGCGACGATTTACAAAGTTTTTACCAAAAAGTTGCTAAACTATCGCAAAAAGATGATCCTTTTATGACAATTCTTATATAATGTGTCGCCAACGACTTACATTTAGCGACGATTCTGTAAAATGTGACGAAAATTAGGATTTTTGGTGACATTATTCAAAATTGTGGCTAAGAGTTGACTTTTAGCCCATGCCAAATAAAACGTAGTCAAATATCATCTTTATTATAGTGGTCGCTACAAATAACACTAGGACTATAATTAAAGACCCAGGTACCTTTTCAGAACTCGAAGAAGTTTGAATCATGAATGGGTAAATAAAAATATCGAAATAACCCTTCAGTTAAATCAAGCCTCTAATGCTAAGGACACAATTTCTTAATTACAAATTGATCTCCATTTATTAGGTTTCAGATACTAATTAATACAAAGACAAAACGATGCTTATACATTTGTATATTTATGTATCGACTATCGATGTACTAAACATCTCTCTGATGTCTCAGATTCGAAACAATAAGTGCTAGGCAGGGGGTAAATTAAAAGCTGCTTATGGTCATATTTTGAGCACTAAACTTTGTCTTTTTTTTTTGGTATACAAGGGAAAAGGAGAACTAAAAAATAGAAATAAGTTCAGTCAGGTGCTAAGTCCTGACGGTACAAAAAGTTGTTGTGATCTTGCTGCAAAAAGGCCACCGAGTTAGGCGAAGGGTCGGTAAGGACGTGCATTCCTGGCGGTACTTGCAGGGCTTTAGCTGCCAGTCGATCCGCAGTGTGATTACCTTCCCAGTACACATGTTGGAAATGCACCTCCCAACTTTTCTTTATAGTAAATTGCGTGGTGCTTATGCGTTAAGTGTATCTCTTTTCTTATTGAATAAATTGATATAAAATGAAACATGAACGGATTCGTTTCCAAAAAAACATCAAAATCAAAATTGAAATTGAAATAATTATTTAAATTTCTTGAAGCTAACAACCATTCCAGTATAATCTACGTCAAATTTTGGAATATTTTTGTGTTTTATTACATTCTGTATATTCTATAAGCATTATTTTAGGTTTCTTATGCTCATATTGGAAAAAAAAGTTAAATTTTATATTATTTTTGACAATAAAATAAACTAATTTTTAAATATTAAATCCATAAAATTTAATTTTTACGTTTAGATTTTGTTGTTTCAACGTTTTGTTGCTTACAACTTAATTAGGTTAAATGCACAACTTTTCGAAAGATAATGCGAAGCCGCGCACATCAAAAGGAGACTTTTGTTGAAGCCGGCCGTGTTACATCAGAAGTTCGGAAATGAACAGACATCCATGTGACAAGTTCATCAACGAAACTACCTAATTGTATTATTTATAGATTATTCTAGTTCCATACATAAACGTAGCATTAAAGCTACCAAATATAGAATATTCCGAAGAACTAGGGATCTTTAAAGAAAATAAAGAAAAGCTGAATAACTTTTCCCTCTCCAAACCCCATGGAAACAATATTATAAAAACAGTAAACGTGCGCAAAAGTATGGCGGACGACATTTACTGTAACAAGTTTGTGGACGCTCTATGGATATCCAGTTCCACCCCCCGTTAAACCCAAACACGCATGCATTGTTTACTTGCCATCTAACTCGGCAAGCCTCTGAAGAACTTGACCGATGTTGGGTCGTTCCACTATGTTGTCGCGGACACAGTCAAGTCCAAGCTTTGTTATGGCTTTGGCGGCATTCACAGAGCATCCTTTTCTCTTCAGTTTCTCATGTACTGCATCTCCTTTGATGTTGTAGCTGTTCGTTGCCCAGTCACTAATGTGCACAAGCATACTGCTTCCTGCCAATCTTACCCGCTTCTCCTTCATAATCATTTGCAGTATTACCACTCCCAAGCTGTAGATATC
>JAOSBO010000210.1:36830072-36840904 GCA_027563915.1 Erythroxylum rotundifolium
TAAAGTAGCTCAATGATGCAGAGACATGCAAGTTGGTGGAAAAAAATAACCCTTGTGGACAACTAATTGCTATCTTCTATTACTTGTGGCCGTGGAGAAATGCCCACTTAACTGTGTATAGTGAAAAGATTGAGGCATAAGTTGAGATATAAAGAGAGAGGCCCATACCGGTAAATCTGAATTCTAGGCAATTTTCTGAGTCACAAATTCAAAAAATCCTCTAACTGAATAATATTAAAAGCACGGCAACAGTCTAGAGTTGGTTAAATACTCTGAATGCCTATATTGTTCTAATTGGTGCATGAAATGATAGCCCTCCCATTGTTTAGAAAGCATCCAATTTGGAACATCTTAGCATAAACAACTTTTGCACTTCAGTAGAGACTAGCTATATGGGAATTTTTCCTAGCCCGTTACCAATATAAAAGAGAAAACCCCAACTAGTTGTCACTTTTAGCCATTACTCCACTTATGGAAAGCTCCGTGATTGAATGCAATGAGCACATTCCTTAAGTTATATCTTCAATCTATAACCTACTTGTTGATTTATTATAACTTTTGAAAGAACTTATATGATTAGTCTGTCACTTCAGTTCAATTACCAATGCATGCAAAAAGGTTAAACTATTCAATCTATTCATCAAATAGTAGTATTGTATTGAATAATTAACAAGTCAGTTCTTGTATTAGAAACAAAAAGTACATTTCCGCCCCGCAACCAAGCTCCAGTGCACTATGATATACAACAAGCAAATGCCAATTAAATTTAAAAGTCTCTCTAATGATTCGCTACAGAATGTCAAATTAATAGAGACAGAAAAATTTTAAAAGAGAAAGACTAATAGATGAAGAAACAAAGTTACTAACAAAACATCAAAAACCGCATGAGATAATTTTATCCTGGCAGACAAAATCACCTTGTTCTGCAGCATCAGCTGAAGTATTTGGTGATTTCACTGACAACTGGGAATGGAATAATAAGATTAGTGTCACACCAAGATGGAGACAGAAAACATAAATTTCATACATAACCTTGTGTCATAAAAAATGTATGACCAAATGGAAGTTAGGGAAAAATCTCCTGATGTATAAAAACTATCCATATGATGCATAACAAAGACCTACATCTATGTCTGTCAATGACGGACCCAACTTGTCGGCCAGTGCAGAGAGATGTTCCTTTGCATCCTGGAAGTGAGAAACAGAAATTTAAAAAAATTACTCTAACAAAAGAAAAGAAAATGATGACCAGAGGCTATCCAAAGGCTAATATGCAAAGTAAATCAAGCCAACCTATTAAAGTATCCCATATTGACTAAACATGAAAATGTTAAAGGGTTTATAAGTGGTAAGGGCCATCATTTATAAACCCTTTAACATTTTCATGTTTAGTCAATATGAGATACTCTAACACAACCGAATATCATTTAGACTTGAAACAAATACAAAAAGACTAGATGATTTCGGCAAAGCCTACAACTTGAGTTGCATTGCATCTCAATAACTCAAACCATAATATCAATTGAAAACATTTTCCAATGTAGCTCTACGTTCCTAAGCAATTAATTACTAATCTACATTCAGTCAATGTTCCCCTAAACCATTAATTTAACTCAAGTCAATACACAAGACAACTATTTGCCAACGCAAGAAAAAGACCAATGTTCACACATTGAACTGATTACCACGGGTGAATACTATTCAGCAACGACTCAAGCTTCCTACAAAATAGCCAAAAAAAAAAAGAATCTTATAATTTTCTGGGACTTAAACCAATAACAATTAGTGTGGTTTAGTACAAAGGAAACAGTTTGTCCTCTTCATAATGTCGACATGCTGAATTTTATCGAGAATCAATATGAAGAACAATTTACATCTCTGTAAATATTCTGAAACTTAAAAATGAAAAACTAAATATTATTGTTATAATATGTATGGAAAGAAGGCATGGATTAGACATAACATCCGATAGAAACAGAAAATCACCTTATCAAGGTAATCAGCATCAAGGTCACCAGAGTTATCAACATTCCCGAACATAAAACCCAAAAACCGGTTACCTCCGCCAATTTCCTCATATTCCTCCTCATCATCTGTTAAAATATCATGTGAGATGTCATAAGTCACACAAAATGTAAGACAAATCATTATAGCATCATTTTCGACAAAAATCGGATTACAAGTACACCAAAAAAGACAACTTTCAAAACGAAACTAAAGCAGAACAATATCCCATGGAAACAGATAAATTTAGAGCATACAAACCAAAACTAGACATATGGAAAAAGTAATATGGACTCAAACTCAGGACTTGCATGATAAGGAAAAATAGGGTTTTTACAAAATAAATTCGCCATTAACTGGATCGTTCTGAACATTGGGAATAATGTTATCTAGAATCAGTCATGGCTATACAGAAGCTGTAATAGCAGTTCATCAATCATATTGTCATTCATCATGGGGAAAATTCCTATGCAGTATAATAAACGGCTAATAGTATTAAAAATAACAGTTTAAAACATTAACACCAGACTTCTCTGAAATAAGTTCCCTGATTTCAAAGCGTTCTAACCCTAGAAGGCCTCCACAACTTTATTCTGCTCTTTTTAAAGCAACAATTTTCAATTCCATGAACACAGTAAAAACAGAAAGACTACAAGCGTAAGATAGCAATAAAGCAACTAACTCACCTTCCTGACGGCCATCAGGTGAAGCATCACCAGACTCGTAGCTACCCATCCTTCAACTAAGTCTCTACACTATCATCATAGTAATAAGACCCAATCATATAAGTTGACACTAAGCTATCAATCAAACATAGGCTAGAACATGGAGTAGTAGCTCCAAGCAGGAATTGTAAATACTATTCCATACAACAAACAACAACAACAATAACACCCATTATAAATCCCGCTAACACATCGGATTTGGGGAGGTTCAATAGTAAGCAGCCTTACCCCTAACTAGTGGAGAGGTTGTTTCCAAATAACTTATAGAAGAAGAAGCAAGGAAAAAGAAAATAAATAAATAAACATAATAATAGTAATAATGATAATAAAAATAAAAAATAAATAGTTAGTAAATGAAATATGAAATAAGTAATAGCAAATATGCAAAAAGAATAAATAAATAATAATACTAATAGAAATACAAATAATAGTTATAAATAAATATTTATAATTATTATTATAATACTAATACTAATACTAATTCTAATACTAATACTAATACTAATATTAATAAGAAGGAATTCTAACTAAATAGTGGACAACCATACTCATAGAAACATGAAGAAATTTAAGTCCTAGCCTAAGTAAGCCCCTTCACCGTAATTACTTTAAGCTTGTACGGAACAAATTAATCCGAATAAGGCAATAAGGGGCTATATTAAGAGTAAAGAAAGAACAAAGCAATAACAAGTTCATATAAGTATATCTGAGATCAAATTTTCATACATCTCTTTTGACGACAACATCCAAACTAAGGCTGAAGATTGTCGATTAGTGAAAGCACTGAGATTTGACATTCACAAGGTAATTACTGCAAGTAGAAGGGCTTTATGGTAAGAAAAATAAAGAATTTTGTTTGGTCTACAAAAATATTTCTTTTTTCTTATCAAATAAATCATCAAATACAAGTCAACACACAAAAGAATCACACAACCAGAAGAGAAAAGTTGGTAATATATCCAAGAACCAACTACCTTCGGCCCTTTATTTCGATTTTTTCCATTTTTGAATGATTTATCCAATTTTAAAAAAAATCCCTCTGGCAAAAGGCAATTCGAAGTACGAGCCTCCCTAGCCTTTTTTCAGGTAGCTTTCTTACGCCTATTCCGAAAGTGCGCAAAATCTGAGAAAGTAGCACACGAATTTTCTACTATACTAGGTATGCAAGAATCAGTACATGAAATTTTAATGAATTTGAAATCATATCTATCACCGCATAACCATCACACAACCGGAAGCGAAAAGTTGGTAATATATCCAAGAACCAACTAAGACTCGAAAGAAAGCTATGGAACGCACCAAGTTTTAGGAAAAAGGGATCGACAGGTAAAATCAAAACATATGGAAGTAATACAAACATGGGTCTTGAGACACTTCTTAGTCAAGATGAAAGAAACTATACTAATACAACAGTCAACGAACAAATCACAGAAACCCAATCCCAAACGGAGCTTTCACAATTTAGAACCCAAAATCCACACGGAGTTAGTGGAGGACAAGACTGAAAAACACATGGTTCATTAAGAAAAACGAAATTATGCCAATGAAAATCTACAAGCTACATAAGAGGAAAAAGGGGGTTAAGAAACAAAGAGTGCGGATCTGGGGAGTGGCTGTGGACTGTGGACATCTTTGAAAGGAAGAAGCGACGATAAAACGTACATCCAAAAAAAAAAAAAAAAAGGAACTTACGAAGCGAAAACAAGACCCACGTGAAATATCAGAGATTAAAAAAGGAAGGATTCTGAACACGTAGCAGAGATACCAGCAGTGCAGTAGACAAGAGCAAAGATCATACCACCAAAGGCCCAAGCAATACCTTGGATACCCAAAGTGCAACCGCGTCTGAACTGACCTAAACAACCGTGAGTGGGCCCTGAGGCTCATTGGAGAAGGATGAGAGACATTAGAGAATGGTGGAGCTTCGTGTGAGAGAACTTAGCAATATTCCTTCTTCAAAGATGATTTAAATTAATTGGGTGGTGAGAGGAAGAGCGTTGGAAGGAGAAGTCTCCGTAAATACCATTCCATACTAAACCCTAATTGTCTAATTGTTCCAATAAATGCATCTCAAATCTCTAGTTATATTCAGATGAATAGAATCCTGTAATTACTTAACATCGCATATTTGTATCCATCAAATTACCCTACCAAAAGCAGATTTCTTGCCTATGCCTCGTAATCTCTACCACGCATCACATCATGTTTTCCAATTGGCATGTTCCATGTTCGTCTCTCTTCTTTTCCAAATTCTTCTCTTTATAAAAATGAAAACTTTGCCAGTTAAAAAGGCGTTCGCGAGGGAGATATAGTGAGAAGCAAGGAGGAGGAGGAGGAGGAGGAGGAGGAGGAGAGAGTTCAGAGCTCTTACCTTGACGATGGAACAGCTGGAATTAGCCAGCGGAGATTGGAGTTTGGAGTTGATCGTCGATGGAGTCAGACGGGGGGGAAGAGGACCAGGAAAGCAGAGCAAATGACACGGGGGCAAAAAGGAGTTTATAGGTCTGGAAATTGATTTGATTTTTGAGGAAATCCTTTGCTCCTAAATGCCTCATTTTATAGGAAGGGCCAAAAGGTACTTCGGTTAACACATTATCAAGACTCAAGAGCACATTCTCGCAGTTCTGTTAAATTATTACAATTGATTTAATGATGTATAACTTGAAAATATGTTTGATTACATAAATACGTTATATTTATTTTAATATATTAATTGAATATATCAATTTTACATTAGAATAAATTCTGTTTAGCTAAGTTGACATATTTTTATTTTTAGTTTTGTTAGCAATGTTTTAATTTTTTTCTCTCTTCCTATTTCATAGCTTATATTAATTACAAAAGGTAATCTTCGCAGTCTAATTTTATTTTCGATTAATTACACTATATTATAAAAGTATTATTTTAATCTTTTTACTTCAAATAAAATATCATTTATTAACCTTCCGTCTATCTCTTTATAAAAAGAATCGACAAATATTCTTAAAATGACTATATTTTTAGAATAAAAATTCAATTGTTTTGTTCTTCCAATAATGAGAAACATGTCTAATTAGAGGGAGATGATATTGTTTCTTACTTGGCTCTCTACACACTTAAATATTCTTCCATCCAACCCTTGTGGTATGATTTTTGGACATGATGTCCTTCCATTGTGACAATCATAAGGAGATCCTTATTAAAAGGTGCACTTCTTATCTAATTTTTGCAATCTCTTATCGTGGGGTAATTCAGGGAACAGATCATTTGTTCTGGTTATGATATTCATATCATGTTCCATTAAATCTCATCCACACATTTATAGAACACGGTTAGAACACCATAACCAAAACTAAGGATTTCATTTATAAAACACAGTTAAAACACCTTAATCGAAACTGAGGATTTCATGTGGGGTAGTTCATGATATTTAAGTAAAGGTATGTATACTTTAAATAGAGCGGTTGTTCTTAAAGATACTATTAAAGGGGAACTTTGCCAGCTAAACCTATGATATGCATACCCTTATTAATCTTAGCTCTTCAAAAGGCAATAATGAAAAAAAATAAGAACAACTTTGACAAGGACACTAGAAGAGGCTCCAAGAGGAAGAATTCCACATCCCCTTATTAAATGAATATCTTTACCTAGAACTTTAAAGGACTCAATTGTCCCAAGAAACAGCAAATGGTTTCTGATTTTGTTAATGAAAATGAGCCTTTTTTTATAAGCGTCTTAGAAACTAGAGTAAGAAACAAAATAAAAGGAAGAATAGCCTTTTTGAAAAAGCATTGAAGCTATATATCAAATCATTATTGTCACCAAAATGGGAGGATTCTTATAACCTTTGATTTTAATAGGGTGGAGGTTATACTATAATCAGTGGACGACCAGCTTATCCATTTTTATGTTAGAATGAAAAATGTAAAGGTTATATTTAGTAGAACATTTATATATCACTTTAGTCTAGTCTTTAAAAGGATCCCTCTCTAGAATTGATTAAGACAAATAGGAGATTCCATATAACACCCTTAGATTATTATTAGAGATTTTGGTTCAACTATGCATCAAGTAAAAGTTGAAGGAAACATTGGTCTGAGAAGCTTTATAGATGATTTGATGAACTATGGTAGCTACATACAAGTAATTGACTTAAGAATGGGAGGAATGTTCTACAAGTTAATAGCTTCTAAGAAAGAAAGTGCATAGGTGGTGAAAAAAAAGGTTTAATAAGTTCTCTAATAGTAAGGCTTGCTTTGGTAATCTCCTTGTGTCTGATCACCCTCCTTTATTGATTCAAAATATGTTCCTCTAGAAGAAAAGGAATAACCCCTTTAGGTCTAATAACTTCCTTAGTAAGGTTAATGGTTTTGAAATAGCCATTAAAAGAGGATTGAGTTTGTATATGTGCATGAAAAAATTATAGTAGAATAAAAATATAGCCAGATTTTCAAATAATTAGTTGTGAAGGAAGCAAGAGGAAGATTAAAGAAATTTAGAGCTCACTTTACAAAACTTTTGTTGATCAATACCTAGTTACCACTAAAAGAGAAGCTCTCTAAATCTATAGTTAGGTAACTGAGGTAAACCTATCACTTATTAAACAAAGGTAAAGGATATAATAGATGAAAGAAGGACATAGAAATACCAGTTTTTTTCTCAAATCTATATTATCAAGAAGGAATCTCAATAGAATTATAGCTTTGTTGAATCAAGAAAGGCATTGGTTAACTATAGATGATGAGTCCCACTAAGAAGTTTACTCCTTTTTCTTAAGGTCACTGGGATCTCCCACTCAAGTTTTCTTAAGCATTTCAGTATTAAATTATGTAAGTGGAGCTCCATTATCTTATTAGGAAGCTACTACCTTAATTAGACCTCTTCCATGAAGGAAGTTGAGGAAGCACTTTTTATTATGAATTTAAATAAAGTATTAGGACTAAATGGTCTAAATGACTTTTTTCAGAAAACATGGAATCTTAAAAAGACCATTATCATTGAGGGGGTATGTGAGTTATTCAATAGTGGAACATTATTAAAAGAAGTAAACAAGACCTTTTATACTTAATATGTAATGGTCAATCTCCTATCTTAATTAGCAAATTTATAACAATGTCATGTTGTAAAATTATCTATAAAATCATATGTATTATATTACCTAACAGGTTGAAGCACTCATAAATTATAGCAGGAAAAACTCTAGTAAGAATCGTGTCATTAAGGTTGACTTCCAGAAGGCGTATGGCTCGCTATATTAGGAATTAATGTTAAATAATCTGCATGCTTTTGGATTCCTTTCAAAGTATATTGAATGGATATCTGAATGTATCATAACACTCTTACGAAATCAAGGTGAGCCTATTAAACTTTTTCAAAAAGCAATGGGGTTGAGGTAAGAGGACCCTTTATTTCCTTTCCTCATTTTGTTATACATGGAAATTTTGATCGGGTTAATTAAGCATGGTATTGGTTTAAATAAAAAGTTCAAATTTCACTCGAAATGTAGACCTGTGAAGATATCAAGCTTATCCTTTACTAATGATCTCATCATGTTCTTTAAAGCAACTCTTAATTTAGTGAGCATTTTAATGACAAAAGATAATTCCTTTAACATCTTATTTGGATTAAGCATTAATAAACAAAATTTTCAGCTCTTGACATCTGCTAATGCGTTAAGCTATTCTAGTCTTTGGAATGCATTACAAAATTGAAAATTTTAGACCTCCTATCATCTATCTTGGTGAGCATGTTTCCTCTAATAGACTTTACTTTAATGATTTTAATCCTCTTATTAAGAGGATTAAGAAGAGAATATCTAGTTGGTGTTATAAAAGCTTGTTCCTAGTTTGGAGAGTCTGACTAGTCATATCCATTCTGAATACTTAACATGTATAATGGTTTACATATGTGTGGTTTCCTAGATACGTCAATAAAACCTTAAACAAACTAACGAGAAGGCTTATGTAGTCTAACAGTGACTTAGGCTCTACCCTAGCAAAGATTAAATGAACTGAAATATGCATGCCAAAAATGAAAGGAGTTGTAAACATATATTGCATCAAGTTTGCTAACCAAGTCCAATTCACAAAAGAAAAAGGATATAGACGATTATGAAGGACAAAACCTCCTTATTGGTTAGATGGATCCATGCATACTACATTAAAGATGGCAACTTCTAATGTGTGAAGCCAAAGATTAGCTCTTCATGGTCCATAGTATAATTACTCAAGCTAAGAGGAAGTGTGCGGATGGAATTCTTTCATTAATTGGTGATAGGGACTCAACTTCATTCTAGCATGCCAATTATATTGTCTTTGGTGGTTTAAGTGAGGAAAATATCCTCAACCTTACAAGGAATTTAATCCCTGACATTGCATTAGTAAAGGATGCTCCAAATGCAAATATTTCTGGGCATCTTTGTTCCTTTGCTATAAACTATCAACTAATTATAAGACATGGAGATTGTGTTCAATGGAGACATTATCCTTCTAAGTAGTTCATTAATCACTCATGTAAGAACTCATTCAAGGAGCAACTCATTAAGGCACCGGGTTTCAAATGATTGGTTTCAGCCAATTGCCTAAAAAGCTTTATTGACTCCTTAGTTAACCATAAAATGTAAATTAAGTACTCTAGAAAAAGTGAGGAAATTTTAGGATGTTCAGGGAACTTGTATCTTATGCAAAGATGTTAATAAGTCCATAGAGTACCCTTTTTTTTTACTGCAATATATCTTTCAACATTTGGGGAACTATTGTGATGATATGCAACCATCCTCCTCTAAAAAATCATTAAAGTAAAGTCTATTAGAGGAAACATGCTCACCAAGAGGATTATCATCACATTCTGAATACTTAACATGTATAATGGTTTACATATGTGTGGTTTCCTAGATACGTCAATAAAACCTTAAACAAACTAACGAGAAGGCTTATGTAGTCTAACAGTGACTTAGGCTCTACCCTAGCAAAGATTAAATGAACTGAAATATGCATGCCAAAAATGAAAGGAGTTGTAAACATATATTGCATCAAGTTTGCTAACCAAGTCCAATTCACAAAAGAAAAAGGATATAGACGATTATGAAGGACAAAACCTCCTTATTGGTTAGATGGATCCATGCATACTACATTAAAGATGGCAACTTCTAATGTGTGAAGCCAAAGATTAGCTCTTCATGGTCCATAGTATAATTACTCAAGCTAAGAGGAAGTGTGCGGATGGAATTCTTTCATTAATTGGTGATAGGGACTCAACTTCATTCTAGCATGCCAATTATATTGTCTTTGGTGGTTTAAGTGAGGAAAATATCCTCAACCTTACAAGGAATTTAATCCCTGACATTGCATTAGTAAAGGATGCTCCAAATGCAAATATTTCTGGGCATCTTTGTTCCTTTGCTATAAACTATCAACTAATTATAAGACATGGAGATTGTGTTCAATGGAGACATTATCCTTCTAAGTAGTTCATTAATCACTCATGTAAGAACTCATTCAAGGAGCAACTCATTAAGGCACCGGGTTTCAAATGATTGGTTTCAGCCAATTGCCTAAAAAGCTTTATTGACTCCTTAGTTAACCATAAAATGTAAATTAAGTACTCTAGAAAAAGTGAGGAAATTTTAGGATGTTCAGGGAACTTGTATCTTATGCAAAGATGTTAATAAGTCCATAGAGTACCCTTTTTTTTTACTGCAATATATCTTTCAACATTTGGGGAACTATTGTGATGATATGCAACCATCCTCCTCTAAAGAAGTGGAATGATTTACTATAATGGTATTAAGAAGACTAAAATAATAAGGAAGGAGAATGGAATAATTTTAAAGTAGCTTGGGCAAGTACAATATATAAAATTTCCCTTGAAAGAAATAAAATAGTATTTAGATCCATATTAATTGACGAAAGAGGACTTCTACACTTTATATCATTGTCCATAAGATAGCAAATATTAGCACATCATCTTCATTAGGTTTATAGTACAACATTCATGGATATTTAGAGGATCGGATAAGGAATGCATATTAGAACTGACTTGAATAGTTCAGCTTCCTTGAACTCCTCCATCATTAATTAGGAAGTTCTACTATGGGATTATAAATTATGAAAAATGCAAATGAAT
>JAOSBO010000210.1:36887711-36897747 GCA_027563915.1 Erythroxylum rotundifolium
GGCAAATCCCTTTTCTTTTGCAGTTAAACGTGGGCCCTTTTTAGGTCACTCTTCCTAACGTTTCAAATTAATCATTTTGTGATCGTTACGATCAAATTTTGCCTTCGATTCTAAACCTAATGATATATAATTTCATTGATTTCTTTTAAATGACGTGATATATGAATTTATGCTTTTATGATTTGTACAGCCTACCAAAACCTGCGTATATTGTTTCAGACAGACTTTTAGTTTTTGAAAAATATGATAGATTAACTATGAGTTGCAAAATGTTTCTATATATCATGCACTTCACCAATACTTATATTTTACCCATAAAAATTCTCTTTAACCCTTTTTTTGAAGTTTTGACTTTTGGCTTTGAATTAATGAAATGTAAACGTAATGTTTTACTCTAATGTCCCAAAAACCAGCTGCGTTCGACAAATTTGAGATAAGGACATGAATAAAGTGTGTCTAGTACTACTATCCGTTGACACATCTAACTTTTGTTTTTAATGTTTCTTATAGGTGTAAATACTCTCTGGATCCTTTTGCCGATGTTTGCGTTGGCGGTATTAACATATATAGCTGTCATTAATCATTAAAATTAAATGCTTAAATCTTTTTTAAGAAAATGCTTAAACCTTTGTTCATGGAAAATAGGTGAAAAAAAACATTCATAAATGTCGAAAGGAAAACAAAAAAGAGAGAGGACTGTATTGAAACAGAAATAATTATGATGAATTAATATAAAGTACTGGAGAACGCAATACATTATCAATCACTGGAACAAACAAATACAGCTATAGTATACATTCGTAAGAACTAAACAGGGTACAACGGATGACTATAGACTAGAAACACACGAAATGCAGATACTATTCTAAGTGGCGGACAATGGTTCAATGTAATAATAGTATGAATCGGTCTTATTTAGTTTCCTGGTGGTGGAGAGACTAAAGGAATAGTAGGGATGGTGGGGAATGAGGGCATGCCTGGGAATGGAGGCAATGTAACCTTTGGGATAGATGGGATGGTAGGAATAGTCGGGAAGTTGGGGATGCTTGGAAGTGGTGGCAGAGTTGGCATAGGCAGAGAAGGCTGTGTGGTTGGCAGTGTTGGGATTGTGGGTTGTGGGAGACTTGGCATAGGTGGTAACGTGGGAATTGGCAGGGTTGGGATAGTTGGCAATTGTAGAAGCTTTCGAGCCCCAAGACAAACATTCATGTCTGAGAAAGACAAAGCTACGAAGATAGCAAAGATGAAACTCTTATACGAGGCCATTGTCTTGTATTCTTCCGAGCTATTGATGTTCTCGATTTGTTTGATTTGCCCTGTCGTGTATGAGAAAAATCAGGACTTATGTCGGGCTTATATATAGCTAAAGATTTATGTGTTGCGTCACAAGGTAGGTGACTTACTTAGGAAACATGTTACAAGAGTTCCTTGTTTGTTCACCTTCCCCTGGAACTTCCTGTTAGAATGACAAATGTCGGCATTGTTTGGATACAGTCATATTTCCCATAGACTAGGAGCTCTGGAGATTCTAAAAGTGAGAAATCCCAACATGTAGTTCCTGTAATTTTTTGGCTAAGCCAAACAGTTGTCTAATCTTTTAGCTCAATATGACGTATGCGACCACTAATTTATGCTGTCCTAATCCATCGTCAGAACACAAATTAAGACATGCAGTCTTACCCGATAAATATTTAGAATGTGGTTAGTAAGGTTGCTATTCGAAAACGAGGTTTTTAAAAGTCAAATGAAATTATCTAGTTGTTCGATACAGTTAAAACATTGTATTTTTTAAAAGGAAAATGATTCTAGGAACATAAATATATAATTATTTAGTACGGTAAAAAAAGTGTGGAGGATCCTAGGATGTAGGGGTGAATAATAGATAAACTAAGTTTAATTGGATTGGTTTGATTTGGGTGTATGGATTGATTTAGTAATTTAAAATTGTAAAAGTTTTTAAAAGAAATAGATGATATATATTAACATTTCTTCAATTTTCTATTAGAATAGTATATTATTTTATGGATAAGATAAAGAGTAAGAATTTTAATTTATTTTTATATTTTTAAATAATATATATCAAAACAAAAATACCAATTAAGTAGGAAGTTCAAATAAAGTACAAACATTTTGATATTTAACAAGACAAAGTTAATGACTATATAAATTAACATGAGTTATTTAAAAGATGTTATTCTTTTAACAAGCACTATTAACAAAATTAAATTAAATGATATATCAAATAAATAATAAATTAATAATACTAAAAAGAAAAATAAAGTAGATCAAATAGTTTCGGTTCAAACTGAAACCAAAAGCTAAACTAAATATTTGATTATTTAATTTAAAAACTAAGCTATTTTTTATTTAAACAAAACATTAAATTTATTTTTCAATAGTTTGATTTGATTAATGGTTTTGTTTAAATGAACAAATTTTAGAAAAACACACAATGGACCGTACACAAACAAAAGAAACAAGAAAAGGGTCATGATGATGATACTATGTTTGTTTTCGTCCTGTCCCGATGATGTGCTCCTAGCTTGCGGAGTTACATACCAGAAAAATCAAAATCATCTTTCTATTACTGTGATTTTATTTTAAACCAATACTATTTAATCTACTTTATTTTTGTTTTTCATATCACTAATTTATTATTATTTTAATTTTTCATTCAATTTAATTTTTTAAATGTAATTATATTTTTTATTTTCAAAAAACAAGTATAGTTTTCCTACACGAATACATTTCTTTTTGCATGACTTTCAATAATTTTTCTTGCGAACATTAACCATAGTCTCACTATAACTTTGAGACTCCCTGTCAGTGATGAGCATGAAATACTAATTTGGTTGATATCTAGCATATGATTGCCTTTTCCAGTTGATCTCTACAACTAGGATTATCCCACAAGTTCTGATTTAATAGACTAGACAAGCTTTTTACCATTTTTCTTAGTTGAGAAAGATTTCTTTATTTCCATTTTTCTCAGTTGATGAAGACTTATTATGATCAACACATCACTGGCTTCATCATAATTGGTCTTGTTGATTTATTTCCTAGTATTGACCCTATGCTCAAGTTCTCTAGCTATTTGGAATCTTCGATGTTATAATCTTCGAAAAATACTACATCTCAACTTCTCATAATCTTCTTCTTCATAAGATCTTATAGTCAATAGGTAAATTCATCTTTTAACAAACCAAGGTATACAATTTTGCATTCGAATCAAGTTTAGAGCGTTCATCCTTAGGGATGTAAATATATGCATGACAGTTGAATACCTTAAAATGGTAAAGATAAGACATTCTTTCTCATCCATTCTTCTTCTGGGAATCTCCATCCAAAGGTCCTAAGGGAGAGTAGTTGATAATATTTATAGCTATCCTTACAACTTCTCCCTAAAATGGCTTAAGGAGTTTGGTATAAAAGAGCATGCATAAGACCCTTTTCTCTCAACTACATTCTTTAATTATAGTTTCTTTGATAGTATTCCCTCGAGCTTGATGCTAAATGACATGTAATATTCTATGAATAAGCCATACTACTCTCCGTCATTATTAACTTTGACACTGTTAACGTGATTTAGGGTTTGACCACCTAAATCATTGTCCTGAATCTTAGTGATCTGTACAGGTTGTAGGGGTATTTTCTTTTATTATAGGCAACATTGTAGGGACAGTTGTAGGAATCTTATATTTCCTTTTTTAGCTTATTTTTTTCTGTATATATATATTTGTAAAGATGGCATCGAATTGTGTGGTTCAGAGATATAATTTCTTTGCATACTTTCTCCTTTTCTAATATGGTATCAGAGCCTTTGCCTGATAGCCATTGTTCTCTGCTCAGTTTTGTCTCTTACACATCCCTTTACTGAGCTCATTTATTTTCGTTCAGTCCTCCTATCCATGGCATCTACTGTCCAATTCTTTACTCAACCATTATTTGGCTCTGTTCTATTCCATTCTTAATTGTTTGTATGGATCTGCCCTTTTTTATCTTGCTTTTTACAAAAAAATTTTATTGCTACCATTTTTTTCTTCTGCCACATCTTCATCTTTTGTTGCTGCAGCAAGATCCACATGGAGAAATATGATGTTTTTACTCCTATTGGCACTATTCTCACGGGTGAGAACTATAATATATAGGTTCAAGGTACGAAATTTTTCTTAATTGCTTGAAAACTTTGGCGTATTATGAGTGATGATATTACTAAACCAGTTCATGAGAAGGATGAGACATAACAAAAATATAGAGAACGCCTTAACAATTGGGACAACAAAAATCATTAGATTATCACTTGGTTCCACAACACCTCCTTGCCCTCTATTCATATTCAATTTGCTAACTTTGAAACAACAAAAGAGATATGGGAATTCTTAGCAAACAGGTACAAAACCACTAGACTTGCTCATTATTGTCAATTGTGGACAACTCTTAATAACCTTAAGCAACAAGCTGGCTAGTCTGTAAATGAGTTTCTTGCTCAAATGCAACCTATTTGGAATCAACTGCCACAAGCCAAGATCAGCCAAGACTATATGCAATTGATTCAAGTTCTCATGGCTCTTTGTCCCAAATATGAGGTTGTCAGAGCTTCATTATTGCATTGTACTCCCCTTCTTATTTTAGATAATGTCGTTCAAGAGCTAATTTTCAAAGAGACTTGCCTTGACTTGGATAAGTACTCACAAATGGATTTCACTTTAGCCACTACTCATCCAAAATCATGGTCTAAATTTTGTAAGAAATGTCATCAAATTGGACATAATTTCTCCAATTGACTAACAATTGAGTGTAGATATTATCACAAAATTGGGCATGCACTTGAAAATTATCCCACTCAAGCATTAAGACCCAAAGGAGGATTTTTCAAATCCAAACATTCGAAGCCTGAGTCATCCTTTGCTATAAAATTGCTACTATCACAGAGGGTTCTTTTGCCATCACCATGAGTGGTCTTGAAGCTCTACTCAAACTGGTTATCTCTTCCAATACTTCCTCTCCTACTGCCTTATCTATTACATAGGGTAGCTCCTTTTGGCTCTTTGACTCTGCTTGTTCTAAACATATGACATGTAATTCCTCTATTTTATCTGCTAAAACACCTATCTCTTCCCTTCCTACCATTCACACAACCAATGGCACAAAAATGGTTATTACTCATATTGGAAACATATCTAGTTCACACAACAGTTTCCCCAATACATATCTTGTTCCCAACTTAGCTTTTAATCTTATCTCCATTGGCTAACTGTGCGAAAAAGGTCTCATTATTACTTTTTCTTGCTTTGGTTGCTAGGTATAGGATCCACAAACAAGTCAAAGTGGGAAGATTATTTAAGCTTATTTATCTACACCTGCCTAAAAAACATGAATTCGCTGCTATGGCAACTATCTCTCCAGTGTATTACTAGCATTTTCGTCTAGGTCATGCCTCCACTAGTAAACTTCGTCCTTTAATCTCTCGTGGATTACTGGGATCTATAAAATTTGTGTCTTTCAATTGTCTGAATTGTCAACTTACAAAACATCTAACTTTATCCTTTAATAATAGTGATTATATTTTGGAAACTCTAATTACTCTTATTCATTTCGATATTTGGGAACAGTCTCTTACTTGTTCTATGAATGATTATCGATATATTATTTTTTTTCATTGATGATCATTTTCATTTCCCTTGGATTTATTTTTTCAAACACAGATCTGAGGTACTACAAGTTTATATTAAATTTGCAAAAATGATCAAAACACAATTTTCCAAAACTATTAAAATACAACGAACAGATAATGCAATAGAATACAAAGAATCTGTTCTTCTCCAATTCCTTGGTCAAGGAACCATGATTCAACGTTCTTGTCCCCATATGTCTCAACAAAATGGTTGGGATGAGCGTAAACATCGATGCATTTTAGATTTTGTTTGTGGACTACTTCTTTTTACTTACTATCCTGAGAAGTTCTGGGGGAAGCGACTATAATTGCTATATACACTATCAACCTCATTCCTATCCAAACTCTTCATAATTTTTCTCCTTTTGAACATCTGTTTGGTAAATTACTTGATTATTCTACTTTTAAACCTTTTATTTGTATTGCCTTTGTCCTCGTACAACCTCATGAACACACCAAATTAGAACCACGTGCTCGATTATGTTGTTTTCTCATTTATAGGGTATAATATAAAGGTTATCATTGTTGGGATCTTATATCTAATCATTTTGGGAAGATACATTATTCTCGTTCTTATTTAAATTTCATCAGTCTGTTACTACATCATCTCCATCCTTCCTTGATACATCTATTGAGTTGTTTCCTAGTAATGATATAGTAGAAAAACTTAATAATCTTCCCATCAATGCATCTAGTCCTACGGAGGTTGTTTCAATTGTTTATTCTGCTCCTAATCCCACCATTTGTCGTTCTACTTAGATAAGAGAAACTGCATATCATCTTCATGATTGTCACTATTTTTCAGCTATTATTTCCTTACTTGAACCTTGCTCTTATCAAGAGGCTTATGGCAGCAAGCTATGGCTGAAGAGCTCTATGCCCTATAAAAAACTCATACAGGGGACACAGTTGATTTGCCTTTTAGAAAGACTCCCATTGGATGTAAATGGGTTTATAAAATCAAGACCTATGTAGATGGATCCATTGAATGTCACAAGGCTCTCTTAGTAGCCAAAAGCTATAGCCAAGGATATGACATAGATTATGAAGAAACTTTTGCTCCTATAACTCAGTTAATTTTTATTTATAGTATGTTAGCAATTTCAGTAGTCAAATGGTAACCTTTTTTTTTTTAGGTGGATGTTAAAAATGCATTTTTCAATGGTGACCTGTAAGAGGAAGCCTATATGTTTCCACCTCCAAGTTATCCTTATCCATATTGTAAGGTTTATCGACTTTGCACGGCCTTATATGGTTAAAAATAAGCACTAAGGGTATAGTTTTCCAAATTTAGTTCTACTATTGCTCAATTTGGTTTTCACTCCATTTCATATGATTCTGCTTTATTCATTTGCCATCCTAACCATAGGGTTGTACTTTTGTTACTATAGGTTGATGATATGATCATCATAGGAGATGATGCAAGTTATGTTTTAGAATTGCAGTAGTTTGTTCGTCAGCAATTTGAGATGAAGGATCTCGATTCTCTGAATTATTTTTTTGGGTCTTGAATTCTCTTTGATCTTTGATGGGTACTACCTTTCTTAAACAAAACATGCTTCCGACTTTCTCTCTTGGGCTAGTATTATAGGTAGTAAGCCTGTAACCACCCCTCTTAAACCTAATCTCAAACTCACTCCTCTAGATGGGACTCTCCTTGATGATCCAACTCTATATTGACAATTAGTTGATAACTTATTCTATTTCACAATAACTAGACCTAATATTGCTTATTTTATCCATTTGGTCAGCCAATTCATGGCTTCTCCTCGCTTATCACATTTTGTAATTGTCCTTTAGATTCTCTGCTACATTAAAGGAATGTTGTTTCATGGATTTTAATTCTTTGCTCACTCATCCCTTTTGCAATCTAGCTATTCTGATGATGCTGACTGGGTTAGTGACCCTACTAATTTTTGATCAACCATTGGTTATTTTTTCCTTTTAGGAGATTCGCTTATTTCTTGGAGAAGCAAGAAGCAAATAGTCAACGTTCGATCTAGCATCGAATTAGAGTATTGTGCCCTTGCAGATGTTACATCAAAATTACTATGGCTTTGTCGGTTACTAAAAGATATGGGTATCACACATTCTTCAGCCACTGCGGTACATTGTAATAACTAAAGTGCAATTTATATTAACAACCAATTAGTCTTAAAGCATAGACGTATCGAGTTTCCTTCTTGACTTGCTAAATTCAAAATATGTCCAACTACTGCGTCCGACTTCTTGTGGAAAGTTTTCCTTGTGAAGTTAGGCTAACTGAAACTAATCAACAGGCTTAAAGGGTTTTCCTAAGTGCTTTTGTCTATAATGTCACATTGTTAAGAAGTAATAACCTTATTTAAGTCAAGACATTTGAACCAAGTTTAGCATCCAAAAATACAACATAAGAAACTTTTGACCAAGGTACCAAAAACTATCCATAAGCTATGGTCTCTCCCAATGCTTGATCTTAACTTTTGTAATAACATTGTCATTTTGAACTTTGCTAGCTTAACAATTATAAGTCATATTCAACTTCCTTCAAATCCAACCTTGCCAAAACCAACATTACCACTGATGTCTTCAATATTCCAAATCTTTTGTAGCCTATTACGCCCACGTCTTTGCCACCACTTCCTAAATTTGCGCATAACTATGCGTGAACCAACCCTACCTTCCGCTGCATTGCCACGTACTCAAACCATATTTGTCCAACCTTTTTAATTAAAATTATAATTAATTCTAATTAATATCAATTGATGAGCTCAAATAAAATGAAACATATCTCATAATGATTTTCATTTATTAAATATCTCATATTTTATTATACAGTTTCTTATACTTTACAACCTAAGTCTAACTTGATTAAAACACCTATTCTCTTTTTATTAATTTGTTCTTTGTGTATCTCATTAGGTTCCTAAATTTGTTGACAATAGATATGAATTATAACTTTAAATTATATTTATGATTAAATAAATTAAACTCCTTTAATTCTCTAATTAAATAATTTTTATTCATAAATTAATATTGACATCTAATAACGTGCTATGACCATCCAATTATTTAATAACATCAAATAGTTTTGATTAACTATTATATGCATGATTTATATGTATACTTTAATCCTTTCACTATACAATGTTCTGATAAGTTTATAGTATAAAATTAATTTTCACTTTATTTGTGTCTAATCATATTAAATCTCTACTACTAGTAATTGATTTTATTATTGATATTTGAAAACTATTTTTAGAGTACCATTCTACCTTGGTTAAGATTTTTTGAATCAATACTAATCAAGAAGCACATAACATTCTCTCTAATCACATAAGGAATAACGCGTCCCATCTTAAAGAACCTATCAACTATCACAAATATAGAACCTTTACACTTCTTCAACCTATTTAACCTTATCACAAAGTTTATAGAGATGAATTGTACATCACTAGGTATAGGTAAAGGTGTATACAACCTATGTGATGAAGTCCAAAATTTAACATTCCTCCAAGTGATGCACTTATGTGATAAAGGCAAATAAAATGATCATTTAACATAATTATCATCCTTTAACACCAAAGTGACGCATTACATCTTCACTATATGTCTGAAGCACAAATAACTCGTGCATAAAATAGATAGGGTTATGCCTATAGAACTTATAAAATGTCCCTTTTATATTCAAATAGACATTACCAAAGTGATTGTCATTGGCATGTAATTCCTTCACATATTCAAATCCTAATAATCTTACATTCAAAGAAGTGAGAAGAACATACCTATGAGATAAGGCATCAACAACAACATTCTCCTTACTTGTTTATACTGGATGAGATTTGAGAATATTTTAGTCAATTTCATCCATTTGGCGATCACATTCAACCAACCTTTCCCCTTAAGGTGCTCAATAACTTTTGACTAGTACTATCAAAAATTGTAATGATGTCACGTGTCTAATACGCTCATAAATGCGGTAAGATCTTTATCATAAGTTGAGTGTTTCAAGGCTATTCCATTGAGTATCTTATAGAAGTAGGCTATTGAACTCTTAAATGACATCAAAATAGCCTTAATTCCTAGTCTTGAGACATAAAACTCAATCCTAAAAGTTTTGGAAAAGTCAATTAATGTTGTCAAAGGTGTCAAATATAACATGCCTTTAATGATATCAAATGGTTGCTCTTGTTTACTATCCTAATAAAATCTCATAGATTTCTCAACACTTTCAATAAGTGGTTTGACAGTTGTACTAAAATCTTTAACAAATCTCTAATAAAAACTAGTTAAACCTTGAAAACTAACCTCAATTATGGATTTAGATCTTAAGCATTTCCTAATTTCTTTCACATTTTCCTCAACTACCTCAATACCTTTTAT
>JAOSBO010000210.1:36909031-36920309 GCA_027563915.1 Erythroxylum rotundifolium
AATTTTGTCTTTTGTCTCATTTATGGACAGTTATTAATTGTGATTTTGTTTTTAAATAAATTACCGGTTAAGGAACGTAATTTGATCCAATTAAAGGTAATAAAGTGACCCATAAATGATCTGAATTAATGGGTCGAAGTACGGGTGGAAAATGGATCCCTTTCAGTGTGGACCTAGACCGTATCGGCCTTGTGATAGGGAAGTCCGATATGGAAGCTTATATATATATATGCCGGGGGTCTCCTGTAGTAACTTAAGTAATTCACGAGCATTTAGAGCTCCGACCCGTTAGGAGCACTTTTGTTTTAAGTAAACTACAGAAAGGCCTAAATCTCGAGCCGGTGATCAATCTCAACAAAAGAACTAGGAGATTTCGGACGCGTTTGGCAGCCCAAAAAGGCGTTCAAAGTTCTGAGGGAATCGAAATCAGGTATTTTAACTTTTTCCATATTCGATCCATTTACGGACGATCCTGGGTCCATAGTAAAGTCTGCACTACGCGTTACACCCATGACTTCTAGGAACGATGGATGAGCTGCCTTGAGAGGATAGATAGCCACCATTAGCCATTTTTGGTTTCATTCCCAAAAGGGCAATGAACCATCTTTTGGCTTGAGCGGGAGAGTTACGACAAAATACAATTAATTAATAATGGTAGAGAGGTGACTGAGCATGTCGGAGCTTAATATCCCAAGTAATAAATTATTTTTCTTAGTTATTATAATCTGAAAAAACTGCCTTTTTAAAAAATTTTCAAGATATCTTAATTTTAATTAGAAAATAATTTGTTAATATCAAATGGAAACTACATTTAGAATTAGATATTTTTAAAGAAAGGTCCACTACGTCATTTATTAGAGATTAGTTTATCAACTAATTAGAAAATAATTGTTAAATAAATTAGAAACTATTTTCTAAAATATTTTAAAAGGCTCATTTTTAAATAATAAATAATTTTTTTAAATTTAATGAATAAAAATATCTTTTCTTATAAATAAAAAATTATTATTCAAATTAATTTTAAATAAATTAGAATAATAACCCTCCAAAAAATAATAAACTTATTCAATCAAATTTAAGTGAATAATTTTAATTAAGAAACGTATTTCATAATTACTTAATAGAATATTTTTTACTTTTAGAGGAGTCCAATTAATTACAAATTCTAATTTGATTGAAAAACATTCAATTTTTATTTAAAAATCTCTAAAATATTAATTAGTAATTGGTTTAATTATCCGTTTTAATCTAATTAAGGAAAATATTTAATTTAATTTTAAAAATTAAAGTCTTATAATAATTAACATAGTCTCATTTATCTAATATAATCTTATTATGAAAGATAATCCTTCAAAACTTTGATTGATTCTAATTCAATAGGTAATTTAATTTAATAATTTAATTCTCAAAAAATTAAATTAACTATCACAAGTATTCTTAATAAAGATCAATCATTTTGAAATCAATTTTCAAATAATCTGAGAAGCTATAGATTTATTGGGAGTTTATCTTATTAAGAAAATTTAATTTAATAAAATATAAAGGCTTAAAAACGTAGACAATAGAAAAGGAGATTGTCTGCATGCATCTACCATTTCTTATAAGGCACATGCAATGCACAGGCTTCCATCATTCGCCAGGCATTCACTAGCATGTGTACGTCATTCACCAGATGCCCATCATTTTTCTAGGCCAAGGTTTTCGCCCTTACGCCACCACTGCCTTCTTGCTTCCCATATGTCTCTGCCTACTTACGCAGTCTTCCTTCATCTAGATGCGATTCGCTATTCACCACCGACGCGCTCCTTCGCCAGCAGCCGTAATCATCATTAGCGGAAGGAGCATCACCAGGAAGGCTGTACCACCTTGAAAGCACGCAAAAAAACATTCATAGTTTTAAAGAACAAGACAAAACATTCCAAATCCTTGGCATCTGCCCACCCCTGCACGCAGAACTTTGGGGCTTATTACTAGGATTACAACTAGCCGACCAAATGAACATAACTGAGGTGATATTAGAATCCGACTCAAAGGAGAGCTTAGCTCTATTTACCCAAAGGAACTCCGAAGGTCTCAGGGCCCGGAACTTCATTCGACGAGAGCATAACCACGCTGCAGATGCCCTGGCCAAGAAAGGATTGGGCACCCCAGCCAACGGTAACATCATCTTTTTCCAGTCTCCAACCCTTCCCTTTCCAGAGCCCAATCTGAACCTACTTTTCCACGCATCAAGTCTAGCCGCTAAAGAGGGAAGCCATTCATCTTGGCGCAACCCTAGGGAACCCAGGATTATTCAAGCACAACCCTCTGCTAGCGCAAATCTGACAGCAGCGAGCAATACTACCAAGACTTTCCACTGTTTCCGATTTTACCCCCCTTGAGGGTAACTTTGTAATTTCTCGCTCTATTGGCTACCCAGCCCTCTTATGTAATAAAAAAAAAAAGAATCAAGGAAAAAGTTAATTAAAATTTTCACCAGATCTTTAATAGAATAATTGAAAAAACATAAATTATAAACGTAAAGTGCTGAAATATGCATAATTTATAATCTTACAAAACTTTTCTTCTAGAGTTTTCAATTAGAAATTATTCAAGTATTTAACCTCTAACACAATCTACATCTATAGAAAAAGGGGGAAAATCACAAGAGTTTTAGCTCCCAATGTCCTTTTCCTTGTATGTAAAAATTTCTAGAATTTCTTTCCAATTAAAATTAAATTATTACCTATAATTAAAGTTTAACTTAATTATAATAAAATTTGAATTAAGCCAAATATCTTATATTTGATTCTTCAAATATCTTCAACGTTAAAACTAACTTATTTTAAATTAAATTGTCTCTCTAAAAATGGCCTTTTATGTGTAACTCATTATATTCCTAGTATATTGTTATTGATTATAAATTATAATTCTAATTCATAATTACATTAGATAAGAAGTCTCTTTATTTTATCTTTGCTTATCTAATTAAATGATATATAATGTCAAATTAAGATCAATTGGCTTCTAGTAAAATGTTTTGACTATCAAAATATTAGGAATTTTAAAGTTGTTTGACTTAATTTATCCATTAATAAATGTAATATATAATTTAATAACTTCATTATCTAATGTTCAAATTTGACATAAAGTATAAAATTAATATTTACTTTATTTAAATCTAGTTATTTTCATTCTTAGTAATTATTAATTGATCTATAACTAATATTTGAAAATATCAAATTTAAATGTCAATTCAGTTTAGCTAGATAATTTCTTAAATCACTACTAATTAAGAATAATAATGAAACATTCTCTCTAATTATATTATGGTGATAAATCCTTTATTGACTTAATTATTTACATAATCCATATTATATCCAAGTGCTATCGACAAAGCTACTATGATTATATTAAGTCATAAGTAATCTCAAAGCATAATAATTTTGTTTGAGATGCCTTGGTAATTTCAAGTTTTAAGTATCAATTATATCATCATCTTAATGAGTAAATCAAGATACACATAAGTAACTTTCTATTTAAGATTCTCATAATAAGGTCAATTCAATGAACTTATTCTATAAGCACCCACACATTTGTTTAAATATATCTATACATTAGTTTATAAGATTGATCACTTCCTTCATAAAGAAGAAACATAATTATATATGCTAGTATTTATTTTTTATGAATGTCTAATATTAATAAAGCAATAATGAGGAATAATTTAGACATAATATATAAATGTTATATGAATCTTATAATTATAAACTCATTATAATTTCATTTACAAGATATATTTATCTCATGGACTTTATCTTATACGTAGATGTAATATAGATGTCTTGAATTAATTATGTCATAAAATCTACGATCAATCAATTGGCTATAGGGCATAAACAAATACCTAGTTTGCTTGCAACCATGCCCAAAACAACATTACCATCATTGCAATCCGTAACATTGTCACAGCCCTTTTTGCCAACCTTGTCAAATACTCCAACCATCACTGCCCGACCTACTATCTTCACTTCATAACAACTTACCATTCTCATCATTTTTTCTTCTATTCTTTTATTCATATTAAGATTTATTATTTTTAACTTAGATAATCAAATTTGTAATGTAATTAGAATTCTTTTTAAGTAAACCCTAAACCTTAATGATTGATTAATTTCTTTTTCTCTACTACTTATTTGCATTATTTTTTCAGTTTAATAGTTTAATTGTCTCTTATCAAATTTAGTTTTAGTTTTTTATTAAATAAGGATTGATAATTATAGTGACTCAGTTTCATATAAGATTCCATATTTTGAAATTATTCCATTCTTAGAAACTTGTTACAATTGACTTGTGTGCTTGCAAATTTATCTGACCATCACTTTACCTCAAGTTGCATCACTACAATAGAAGGGACCTTTGTTGCTAAATCTCCCAAAATTGTTGCTAATATTCATTTGTGAGGATTTATATTTGTCATCAAAAATTGTCACCAAATTCTTATAGCAAAAAGTTATATGCTACATTTTCACCAAATTGTCTCTAAGAGGTTTTTGGCATGAGTAGTTTTTGTGCAAAAAAATTATAGACAAAGTTTTTCTAAATCATCGCTAATAAGTTTTGGCTACGATTCAATTTCGTCATTAAATCTTATTAAATAAAAAATGTAGTTAAAGTATTTAGCTACAAAAGAAGCGTAGCCAAAACTTATTAGTGACGTTTTTAAAAACGTAGCCAAATATTTTAGTGACGTTTTGAAATTTTAATTATATATTATAACTAAATATTATATCATGTAGATTATTGGTGACATTTTTAATTGATGTTATTGGTTTAAGTAGAAATTTACTTCATGAAGTACAGATGCCATAAATGCTTTGAGAGAGAAGAACATGACATGCAATGAAGGAAATGGAGATGATAAACTTATTTGGAGTGATAGTCAACTAGTTGTATAAGCGACCTGAGGATTATATGTAACACAATAATTGATATTTTTATATACAAACAATATGGATGATATTAAATATATTTAACCTTTTTTTTAAATTATGATGTTTATACCAAAATATGACAATATGTATTAAATTTGTATGACAATATGAACTAACTTAATTGAAGTGAGTAGTGATTTGATTTCATGCACATATGTACAAAGACATGAAATTGATTCCTTGCACACGATGTTGTAATTACATACACATGATTTAACCTATAAATTCAAAAGATCAATAAAATAATTTCTTGCATATGATGTTGTTATTACATACATCAAAAGAAACAAAAGTGAGTCTATACAGTGGAACAAATAAGTTGTCTATTAATAATTATATATGTAAGAAAAGTCTTTATAATTTCCAAAAAGCCAAAGGACCAGATGCTAACTATATATATCCTTTATTCCTAGTTCTTTTTGTTAGTTTAGCCTCTTCTCTTTCTCTTAACCTTGTGGAAGTGTCGGATTTTCTAACTTTCGTTGCCTTCCTTTTGGATCCAAAATCTTGAACATGTTTCTATCCATTTCTTTATGGTCTATTTACTACAATGCTTTCTTAAGAAGGTATTTGCACTTGGCCCTTACATTTAACTTGGAATATAATTTGCTAGTTTCACTTATATTCTTACTTTAACATAAAAATAAGTTTACCATCATTTCACTCATTACAACTAACCTAGGTCTTGGAGTCTTACAAGTACTTGAATTGTGTCCAACTTATTTACATTTCCTACAAGTTATATAACACGAGTCCTTATTGGAATAATCTCATTGTTTGTATGTTCACTAACTTCCCTTATTCTCTTCTTCTTTATCCTTCTAGCTCTTTTCCCATAAGGGGGAGCATTGATCTTCTATCCATGTTCTCTCTATGGTCTAGAAATATTCACTTCGTATTGGATTAATGCTTTTCTAATAGCACTTCATATTTTTCACCTTTTTATAGTATTATTGCATCTAATCCTTAGGACCTCCTCTATCTAAAAAAGTCACTAAAATGACATGGCTACGAGGGATTTCTATTGACTACCATCTCCCATATATGCATTATTTTGTTTGAAGTTTCACTATATGATGGTCATGTATATAGTACTTAATTTTGTATTTACCATCACCTTCCATAAATGCGATAAGTTATTAGTAGCATTTCTGTAAATAGGGATGAAACGTAAATGATGTTATTACCTAAAAAATGAGTCAAATCATTTGTGGCCTCCATATTGTTATCTAGCTTTAACATAATGTTAGGACATATTTTACTACTATAAGTAACCATTACTTGCTTCTTCTCATGAAATATCTTCATTATGGCTCTTCTTATATCATCTCCAAGTAAGTCAAGATTGGTTTGTCTCATGCATTTCTAAAATATGCATTGAAATACTATGCTATTTTCTTTAAAACTAAATTGCTCTTACATCATCTGTCAAATGTATGTCTACATCATCTCCTCTCGAGAATATTTTCTACAAATTATAGGCATCCTTATTTGCACTCTCTATTGTGCTTATTTGTCCCTTATAGCCTTAATGCATACAATATTAACGAATTCTCCACATCTGTTCATTATAGATGGTTGCTAGTTTATATTTACTTTGTAAATTGGCCTTCAAATTCCTAAAGCAATAACGATGATTAAAATGAGTTTATTCATACTCAAACAATTCTTATAGACCATGCACCACATGTTATCAGATTAGTAAAAAATAAAGGGAAATATGAAATTTACAAGAAGAATATTTCATTATGTCACCTTCTATCTATCACTCGTGAGCACCCGGATCAATCATTACCAATATCATCTAATAAGCATCCTAAAAACCATTTCTAGCTCTCTTTATTCTTAACTCGTACAACAACCCAAAACAATAGAAACATACTATTATTTTGATCCCTTTTAATGGTTATCAACAACTGCCCAAATGACAACCCTCAAATATTATTATTGGTCTACAAGCATTAACAACCTAGATTTACTTGTTTAAGGTATATGTAGCATGAGTCAAACACAACTTGAGGAGTTTTGATGTATAACGAAATTCCGGTATTGCATTCCATCACTACAAAGAAGTACACCCTTAACTTTTTGTGTTCTTCCCCTTCATCTCCAACTAATAAATGCCTTCTAGCTTTATGTGCTTTGATGTCTATAATATTTTATTAGTAATCTTTTAAAACTTTCCCCATTTAACCTATTTATATACCAACTAGGATCCTCTTTGAATTTTTTTAAATACTTACAAGCAATCCACTTGTAATTAACATTTTTTCCATCAAATGATCTCCAGAAAGAATGAGAATCATGGAATATATTAATCTAAAGTTAAACCTTATCTTATGTAAGGAGGTCACATATATTCTCCATCCACGTTTCATCTTACACACTGCAGTAGCTCCTGGACTTTCATTCTTTGTAAATATAATAAAAAAATCATTTAAGTACTCGTGTTCTTCAAAGCCTTCCAAAACTTGGCAACATAATCAAATATCATTTTTTACTTCAAAACAAGTCTCTCATCATCTAAAATATATGAGTAGAATTGCATAATTTTAGGCTTCTTCTTCCTTTCCTCATTAAAACACACTTCTAATATACCAATATAGTCATTATCAACATCAAGCTCATCATTACCTAAGTTAATATTCTCAACATCGGTACTCCATTCACTCATGATAGGTAACTCTTCTTCTATACCATATTCATAAATATCATCAAGAATATCTTCACTTGAGCATCTTAAGTCAATGATATTTGTTGATTGGATTTCATGGTATGATAAGTCATCTTAATCATTTAATACTTCATTTCTATGCTTAACTTTAGATGTTGTTGGAATGGGTGGATTAGAGGGTGCATTTGTGGTGTTGGAATCAGTGTATATATGGATGCTAATAAACATTCCTCCTTATCATCGTCCCCAATTACCTTAATTAGAATATTAACCTCAGGTTCAATAACTCAATTTAACTTGAGGTGCTTCTCTCTATTTATAAATACCATACTATCTTTATTTTTCTCACTTTAATTGCACCAATCAAGCTCTTTACATCATCATCACTATGTAATTACCTAAAACTATCTCTAAAAGACTCATATGGGAATTCGTAGGTAAAATTCCACACTTTTTCAGGCCTAACCTCTTACCATTAAGCATAAACTCAAATAATGTAATCTTATCTACATCATAAGTATAACAATCTTTCTCTCTAGCTTTACGTACCATATCTAATTTAAATTTGAAGCATCCTCTATAAAAGCACTCAATCATAATTTTCGGATCTGAAGTACTGACTACTCCTCAAACATAACCTATAACAAAAAACAAATATCATATTATGTAATTATAGCACAAAATATATGCAAATTCAATATATTAGTAGCTTATGTAATTGTACAAATGTTGTATGAGTTCCTCCAATAGTTCACATTGAATGATATTGGTCAGTGATATGACTAATTTTTTAATCGTCATTAGGGTATAAAAGAATAAGAAGATAATGCAAGTTGATAATGTTGTAAATATAGAAGTAATGTATAAAGAATTGGAAAACCATTTTATAAACAACATGAACCTTACAATAGAAATTTTTTTGATTGCATACGATCCTAGTTCAATGCAATTAAAGCATCATACATTCACTAATTAGTGCATCATTGCTAAGTACTTATAGAATATCATTTAATTTTGAACATCATCTTAATCTCCAACTTAAATAAACTGGTATTTAACTGCACAAAGTTATAGATAATGTAGATTACAACCAATATAATTCCTTAGGAAATAGGAGTCAAATGTGTTTATTACATATTAAGTATAAAATGTCGTTCCAATAATGTGATTAATACACTTTATCATGCACCAATAATTGATAACCTACCATATAGATAAACAACCTAAGTAAGGAAACAATTAAGTAAGGTAGTTAAAAGAGTACTTGTTAATAGAGGAACATAATATTTAATAACTATGTCAGTTTCTATTTTGCCAGAAGGAATTACTGAAACTATTTGAAGAGCCAATTTTTTAGGTTGAGGAAAAAAAGTGAATCCATAACAAAAAATCTTATAACTCATTTGACATATATATACTAGAAATATGATCCTTTAAGATTACCTTGAATTATACGCTGCAATTTTTTGCCAACATTACCTTGAATTCAACTTATAATAATAGGTAAGCTGAATGCGTCTTTAGAATCCACTATATGGGATCAATAATAATGTTGCAAATGATAAGTGGAAGAAATTATTATGGGCGAGGCTATGTACTACTCGACCTCTTTGGATCCTGTATTTAATGAAATTTCTACTAGATATTACTATTGTTGTTATTGAAATTGAATGATAGAAGGCTTTTAATATAGATAGTTAGTTTTTTTTTGTTATAAATCTGTTACTGAAATTGAATGATAAAAGGCTTTTAATATAGATAGGTAGTTTTTTGTTATAAATCTAACTTATTCGTTATACAATGTTCATCATATCCTCCTCTATACAAAATTTTAACCGTATAATTAAAAATGTTCCACATTGTTTGATTGTACTTATAATATTCATTTTCTTCTTTCTTACCATTTTAGCTGGAAATATATTTGTATTATTAAATTCCCTAACTAGAATTTATTTTAAAAACGTAGTACAAAACTTTTGGTCTTAAATATTTGGATAATATTCCATATTTTAAAATATTTATATAAGAATGTCTATCAATTTTATATTAAGAGTTTTGTTATCTCATTCAATAATTACTAATTTGAGTTGATTCAAAATTTTGATTTTTTTGAGCAAATTTACAATATTGTCATTAATTGGACCAACGAGATGGCAAGTTCCTTTCATTCTACCAAGTATATATGCTTATGGAATTTCTAGGAATTTGGAATAAGAAACAAGCATATATCAACTTATATTTAACAGACTTAATTAGTATTCAATACATTTGATCTAATTAATATTGACTAACCGCCAACAGAGAAATACGTCATCGTTTTTGTTTTGACTTGCTTGTATCTGCTTGCACCAATTTCAGTATCTGACCAACTAATTCGATGATATTTGACAATTTCTTGTGGAGAATGTATACAGCTCAAGGTTAGCCAACAACACAGCATAACTATAGAGATACAAGGCTTTTCTCAAAACTACTTAAAACCCACCACCATCAAATCAAATTCCTATATAAGCCCCTGCGATTAAACACAATTGTACTCATCCCAAACAGAACAAACTTCTTAGTTCAAACTCTCCAATTAGAAGAAACCTCTACCATCACACATACTTAAAAAACAATGGTCTCCCCCAAATGCTTCATTTTAGCTTTTGTTATATCATTGTCATTTTCGAGCTTGGACATTAGCTTCGCAGCTCGCAATCTCTTGCAACTTCCGACGAGCATACCTTCGGTGCCAAATCTACCAAAGTCGACATTACCACCAATGCCTTCTATCCCAAATCTCCCGCAGCCTACTCTGCCAACTTCTCTGCCACCACTTCCTAGCTTGCCTACAACCATGCCTAAGCTAACCTTACGACCGTTGCCTTCCACAATGTTGCTGCAACCATTGCCAACCTTGCCAAGTACTCAACCATCACTTCCTAACCAACCCACTATTCCCGCTGCACCTCAGGTCACCTTGCCTCCATTACCAAGCATCCCCTCACTCCCCACAATCCCTTCTACTATTCCTTCCATCCCATTCCTCTCCCCACCACTGGCTGGAAACTAGAATATGTCAGACTTTCATGAAAGTAGTATGTGCTTCTTGCGGTCCCCCAGCATGCCTATGCCCTGAAATTCTTACTGTGTCATATATATATATAATGCTTTTGAGAGTCATTAGGTCTTTCTTTTTTTTCCCCCCTTCTCTTCTTCACCTTGTACTATTGGTCGTTAAATTGATGTACACTGTGTATCTGCGTTCATACCGTTCTGATAAATAAAGTTTCATTATCACTATAAATTCCCTTCGTTCTTAACTAATCTTGTTTCTCTGCGACATGAAATATTATGTCATGTTCTTTTTCTGTCCTTATGGTTGCTGTTTCTGTTATCTGGAGATGGAATGGAACAGAAATTTGGAGACGGAATGAAACAGAAATTTGGAGACGGAATGGAACAAAAAATGGAGACGGTGAGCTGTTTGGTTGTGGTGGACAGAACAGAAAAAACTATCTCCGTCTCCAGGACAGAGGGTGTTTGGTTGCAGTGGATAGAACGAAAAAATGGTGCCAATGACGAAAATGCCCCTAATCCTTAAGATGATTAAAAATATGGAATTCATTGATAAGTTTATTACGAATGA
>JAOSBO010000210.1:36985374-37015946 GCA_027563915.1 Erythroxylum rotundifolium
TTGGATGTATAGACGAATATCACGTGATGGTTTCATTAATCATGAATTTGTTGAGGGAGTTGAAGCCTTTATTCATTTTGCATGTTCTCAACCTGCATTTATGGATGGGTAAAAAATCAGATGTCAATGTAAAAAGTGCAAACACATTTGTTTCCTTCCTATTAATGAAGTAAATGGGCATTTGTTGAGAAAAGGGTTTTTCCTAATTATTTTTAATGGACACGGCATAGGGAACCGTTGATTTGTAGCACCTCAAGGAGTAATCAAGCACAATCGTCAGTTAGCTTCAATAAGTTTGAAGGGGGGATTAGATTTAGAATAAATAATGTCGATGCAAATGAAAATCCTTACATGCAAATGGTTTATGATGTAAGTGGTTATAGCTTTCAGGAAAATAGAGACAATCTTGAAGAAGAACCTAACCCTCAATCCAAACAATTTTTTGACTTACTACACTCAGCTAACCAAGAACTATGGCCAAATTATGAGACAATGACTCAATTGTCTTCAATTGCTCGTATCTTAAACATAAAGTCTAAAGGGCACATTTCTAATCGTAGTTTTGATAAAATTCTTGAATGATATAATGAATCATTGCCTCCTGATCACACAATGTTTGATAGTTTTTAAAATATGAAGAAACTTATTAGGGGTAGTGGTTTACCTATTGAAAAGATTGATTATTGCAAAATGGGATGTATGTTGTATTAGGGTGATGATGTGGAATTAGAAGAGTGTAAATTTTGTGGTCAATCTAGGTTCAAGCCCAGAAAGCATTCTATGAATGGAAAGTTAGTACCTTAGAAGTGGATGTATTATTTCCTACTAACTCCAAGACTTCAAAGACTATATGCTTATGATGTTATTGCATCTCACATGATATGGCATAATGAACACGAACAAGAAGATGGAATAATGAGTCATCCATCAGATGCATTGGTATGGAAACATTTCAATAACACTTATCATAAGTTTGCAGCTAAAAGTTGAAATGTTAGGTTGGGCTTGTCGACGGATGGATTTCAACCTTTTGCTCAATCCGGCCAATAATATTCATCATGGTCAGTCATAATTACTCCTTATAATTTGCCTCCATGGAAGTGTATGAAAGAGACATATGTTCTTGATGGTGATTGTGCCAGGGCCTACAAATCCAAAGCATAAAATTGATGTTTTCTTAGAACCATTGAAATCTGAATTGCAACATCTTTGGGAATATGGTGTTGAGACATATGATGTGTCTCTGAAACAAAATTTTGCGTTGAGAGCAGCTTTGATATCCATAATTAGTGATTTTCGGCATATGTCATGTTATCTGGATGGAGCACAGCATGGAAAATGGCTTGTCCTTATTATGGAAATGATTCTTATGCATTTTATCTTCCAAACGGGGGCAAAATATGTTAGTTTAATAACCACAGAAAATTTCTTACTCCAGATCACCCATTTAGGCGCAATAAACAAAATTTTATTAAGAATAGGACGGTAAAAACAGCTCCTCCTCTTAACAAATCTGGTGAAGAGATATTGCAAGAGATTGAGAATTAGACTTACTAAAAGTTATAGAATTTGAAGCTAATGAAATCAATACAAGCATTAGTAGAAACTTTAGCTGGAGAAAACGAAGCATCTTTTGGGATTTTCCATATTAAAAAACTAATTTGATACGTCATAATCTGGATGTGAAGCACATTGAAATTTTTTTTTGACAATTTGTTCAATACCATAATGAACATTGAAGGGAGGACAAAATACAATGCAAAATCACGAGTTGATTTGAAGGTTTTTTGTAGAAGAAATGAGTTACATAAAGATCTTTGGACATGTAAATATTCGAAAGAATGTTACAGTTTGGGAAAAAAAGTAGAAGGAAATATTGTGTGAATGGTTGAGAAGTCTAAAGTTTCCAGATAGTTATGTTTCAAACTTGGCAAGGTGTGTGGACATGCAGGAGTACAAATTATTTGGGATGAAAAGTCATGATTGTTATATGTTTATACAAAGGATAATTCCAATTGCATTTCAGGAGTTTCTATCGAATATGGTTTAGGAAGCAATAACATAATTAAGTTTGTTTTTTAAAAGCTTAACATCATCTGAAATTAAGTTAGCTTAAATGAAAAAATTAGAATGGGAAATTCCAGTAATTTTATGCAAGTTAGGAGGGATATTTCCTCCAAGCTTCTTTGACTGTATGGAGCATCTACCTATTCATTTAGGACACGAGGCTAAACTAGCCAGTCCAGTGCAATATCGTTGGATGTATCCATTTGAGAGGTAAGTAATTTAACAAAAATGATTGTAATTGAAGTCATATTATCATGTTTTCATAACTAAATTCGTATAACCCTATTCGCTCATATAAGTATTTGCATCACTTGAAGAAAAATGTGAAGAACAAGGCTAGAGTTGAAGGTTTGATATGTAATGCTTATTTAATGGAGAAAGCTTGTACATTTTGTTCATATTATTTTGAGCCGCATATTCACACAACAGAAAGAAAAGTTCCTCACAATGATGATAGGGGAGGAACTACTGATGCTAAAGGTAACTTATCCATCTTCACTTATCCGGGACAGTCATATAGATGTTCAACAAGAAGAATATTAACAGAGGAAGAAATTGAGGCTGCCTATGGTTACATTTTATTGAACTGTGAAGAGGTTCAACCTTTCGTGCAATAAGTATCAAGTGATTATTTTGGTTTTGGAATATGTTATTGTTATTCATAATTGGAATATATAATAACGTTTTTAGATTATACAAGGAATTGTTACAAGAGCTCATGCCCAACAAATCACAGGATGCTATCAATAAAGAAGTTGGAAGACACTTTCCTCGATGGTTCGAGCAATATGTAAGTTTTCACTTCCGAATATTGAAATGATTGAATTATAAGATTTAAGTATTTAGATGACATTATACTGTTTAATATGATATTTTCTTTTCTGTAAGCCTTATAAAATTCAATAGAAAACAAGTTCATATGTGATCTTGTGAAGGGACCTTTGTGAACTATTAAATCATATTCGATGTATTTCGTTAATGGATTCAAATATTATACAGAATCATGGTCATAGTATGACAACAATATATAGTGGAGTTTGTATACAGGGAGAAGTGATTGATTACTATGGAAAAATAATTAAGATACCTGAAATTGAGTACCTTGCATTGCTAATAAAGTTAACTGTGATATTTAAGTATGAGTGGTTTGATCAAACTCTACATGTTGGTACAAAAGTGCATATCCGATACAATCTAATTGAAATCAAAAAGAGAAGAAGATTTCGACATTTTGAACCTTTCATGTTGGCAATACAAGCGATCCAGGTGTATTATGTCATTTTTCCCAGCTTACGATAAGATAAGTCAGACTGGTTGGCTATTTGCAAAGTTAAAGCTAGACGTGTTTTTGAATCACGTGAAAAAGGAGAACAGAGAATTGAATGTGAAGCATTTCAGGAAGAGACTTATGAAATAAATGCATCTGTCATATATGAGGATAATGAACCTTTGAACGATCCATATAATGAATACGTTGAAATTTTATCTGGATATAATGAGGAGGGCTAGAGATTTGAAGAAGAGCCTGAGTTTGATTCAAATTCTTCAGAATAAAAAGATGATTTTGATTTACAATTAAGTGATGATAGCGATTAATTTATGTTTGTAATTGACTATTATATGAAAAAGATCAATTATTTCCTTTTCAATATATTGTATAAATTATTGAAATGAAATTGTAATATTTCACTTCAATCAAATACTAATTTTAGGTTAAAATATGGAACCAAAGAGAAGACAAGATATTCAGTGACCAAGATTCAAACCATGATTCGGAGGTACTTACTGTATAGGTGAAGAATCTCATGGTGTAGTAGCTAGAGATGAAACACCTCCACCCCCTCCACCTATTACACTGGCAAATGCGACTATACCATCCACCACTCCTTCGTCATTTACTACCCCTACATCGACAGAGATATCAAGGGCAAATAATACGGATGAAGGAGACGGCCATCAGCCTGGAGCTGAGGGACCTGATGGACGAAAATACATCACAATTGTCAATAATATGTAAGTGAATATGCATGAAACATTATAATTTATAATTAAGTTATAAGTTTAAATTTTAAAAATGGTATAAATTTATTTGTTTTTATATTAGGTCTTTTCTATCTGGACCCTGTTCAAGAAACATGACATCGAAATTCAAGGAAAAGATTGATCCTGAGGACTATGTATGGAAGAATATCTGTCAGGCGACGAAGAAATTTTACTATCAGGAGTTTAAGGTATGACAGAAATTATTATTTCCTCTTTTAATTAACATTTTTATACATTAATTTGATAAACATTATTACATCAAAAGTATTTATCGAATATTTTTCCTATCATTATGGAAAGAATTTTTTTAAGATTCTCAATTTGATGGGATCATCTATAAATTATGGGAGTCGAGAGCCCATACATGTTATCGTGACTTTGTTGGTTCGATACGTAGGGGGACCATACAATCGCCTTACATTTCTGAAGAAATATGGAGTCACTGGTTGCAGTATTGGACATCACCTGAGGCCATGTTCATTTCACAGCATAATTCAGTGAACAGACTTGGAGAACCCGAGGGAGAGACTCTTCCCTTACATACAGAAGGATCTATTACATACCAAGAGCATGCACAGAGACTTGTAAGTATCTACAATTTATAATTATATTCTCATCTCTTTCCTTTGCTGTATTTTAATTGAATTTGATGTGTTAAAATTTGGAATGAAAATATGTGTTTCTGGTGCCATATATGGTTATGTTTTTTAGTTCTGTTCTTTGCTTAACAGGGGGTAGATTTCATAAAAATAGAGGAATCCATGTCGAAATTTTTATAAATTCTAACTCACTTTATTTCTATTAAATTTTATGTGTGAATTTTCAAATGAAAATACGTGTTTCTCATTGAAAATTATAGTGTTATACTGGTATCACATATGGCTGTGGTTTTAGTTTTTTTCTTTGTTCAACAGGGGGTAGATTTCATAAAAATAGAGGAAAATCTACCAAAATTTTTATAAAATCTAATTTACTTGTATTTCTATTGAATTTTATGTGCAAATTTTGGAATGAAAATATGTGTTTCTTATTAAAAATGATAATGTTATACTGGGACTATATATGGCTGTTGTTTTAGTTTTATTCTCTATTCAACAGGGGTTAGATTTCATAAAAATAAAGGAAACTATGCTGAAACTTTTATAAAATCTAATTCACTTATAATTAACAATTTATTCTTATGCAGGAAAAGTCTATAGGCATGAGGCCTACACCCCATCAGCTATTTCTGCACACTCACACTAAGAAGCATGACAATGTGTCATTCATCAACAATCGTTGTAGAGAACTCCATGTATGTGAAATTTATTATTTAATATTAATAATGCTTAATAACTATCACTTACTAATATAAACATTGCTTTCTAATAGGACCAAATACAACAAAGCATTGAACTGCGGTCTCAACAATTTGAAGATGTTGATGACACTGAAACTTATTTTCAAGCAGTAGATGGTAGGGACCGTCATGGGTGGATACTCAGCTTAGGTTCATTTGCGAACACTTGTTATTCGCAATCCTCCTCGTTCAATACAGTAGCATCTACTAGGTGGTCCACCACCAATGAAGTGGAAGCGCTTCAAAGCACAGTGCAGACATTGGCAACTCAATTGCAACAGTCTTTAGAACGACAACAACAGTCAACGCAGTTCATCTCTCAACTCCGTCAAAAGCTGAATGAGTTGAAGGGTAACGGCAGCATGTCATCGCACCAACTAGAGCATCTGCCATCTCCAGATCAATAGTGTACTTTTGGTCATTTAGTTTGTATTGCAAATACTTATTATTTACAATGTAATGTTTTTACTATCAATTAAGATATTTTAACTTTTAACCATTAATCAAAATTTCTATTTAAGCAAATTAAATGTATACTACAAATTTATAATGTTAAAATTATACATTAACCATAATTTAAATATAATGTCAATATATATTATATATTTTAAAAAATTAAGTTATGCATTTACCGACGGAATCAAACGTCTATCGGTAAAGACATACACCATTTATTAACGGTACAAGCGTACGTCCGTCGGTAATCGTAGAAGGAATTATCAAGGGAATATCATAACCGTCAAAAAGTTTTTAGCAAATGTACTAATGGTAAATTTGTTACCATCGGTAAATATTCTGACAAAACATAGACGTCCATTGCTAAATATTACCGATGGTCAAGCACAGAGTAAACCATCGGTATATTTACTAGCGGTTAAAAATATTTAGCCACTAAATTTGCCGACAGTAAAAAATTTACCATCGGTAAAGTTACTGACGGAATCTACTTCGACTGTTGGTAATTATTAGCTACGGTTGATTCTACGATGCTTTTGTTTGTCGATAAATTCCGTCAGTAATATGTCTTACAGATGGAATTTTTTTGCTTTCCATCGGTAATTTTCATCGCAAAATGGCATTTTCCTTGTAGTGTAAGAACTTCTTCATCAAATCTAGCAATAGCTATAGTCAAAATAGTAGGAACTTGATACATGGTAAAAATTATAACAACTCTTATTCATTTGTTTTGGGCTTCTAATGTGGTAGACATAGTCACGTTTTTCATTCTTGTAACTTTCGTAGAATGAGGAAATTGTCTCAAACGTATGTTTAGAGACAGAAACGTCAAGCTACTAACCTGAAAGGACCCAAAAAATGTAGGTACCTAAAATTAGTTAATACTTTCTACAAATATGCTTCAAAATGGAGACAAGTGAAAATCAATGAATAGTTGATAGTGGGTGTTTGAGACAAATGATAGGTGAAATATCATATTTCAACTACATTGAAAGAAAAGATGAAGTTCTATATAAAAATTTAGATTAAAAAGGGGTACTACATTTCATCAATTCAGAGCAATCATGGGGGAGAATTTGGTAACAGAAAATTTAAAGATTTTAGTGATGAAAATGGTAAGGTGTAGGCTCCTTAAGCATGGTATGAGAGGTTAAGTAACTTTCTGCTTGAGAATAACTTCAAAAGAGGAAAGATTAATGCTGGGGGAGAGTTAAAAGTTAAGATGAAGATATAATTTTGCCTAGTTTATTCTTACATACTTGTGATATTTTTAGGCTATTTAGTTGTTTTTCCTTTATTTTTATAGTTACAAAGAGGGAGAATTATTTTTGGTATTTGATATTTTTGCTGAAAATTGATGATAATTTATTTTTTATTTTCACTTGCATATGATAAATTTGTGATATTTTTTCTGTGAAGTCCTTATGGTAAAAAGGAAAGGCTCCTTCCAATCAGTAAGAATTTATAAAGCTGACAAGTATATCTCAAAGTCTTGTTTGAATTTTGGAAATATATCTGTTTTTGGTTGTCATCATCAAAACGAGGAAGATTGTTAGCTTAAGGCTTAATGATTTTGATGATGACCTTTCAAATTGGATTTATTTCCTTCCAGTACTAACGGGTTAGTTCTCTAAAGGAAATAAAATCATATGATAAATGCTTCCTTTCTTGCAGAAACCTTCCTTATAAACTTACCGGAGATTTATTAGAAATGATTCAATAATATCTAGAAGGATCTTATAAATCACAATCAAATTTGTGACATGATCATTTGTCTTAACATCTGAATACTGGAAGATTTTATGAAATATGATATTAAAGATACAAAGTCAATTCAAGATATAAGAAAAGCAATGACTAGTTAAAGAAGATGTCTATTTAATAAAGAGCCACGGTATTTATGAATAAAGTACATAAACAAGAGGCAATAAGAATGTAAAGAATTAGGGTGCAGAGAGAATAAACGGTGCAAATAAGAATGATAGAGACGAGAGAAGTTTGCTTAGGGTATACTAAGTGATTCTTGAACATTAATCTCATGAGAGCATGAGTAGACATACAAGCCAAAAGATGAAGCATAATCGGATGCATATCTTCTAATAGAAGCATACGTAGAGTTTTTGGACCACACATGTGTTTTTAAAAAGTTGAAACGATGCCATAAATGACTCCTTATTTTTAAAACACGTGTCACTAAGAATGTCAACCTAAGAGGAGTCTTCTAATCTAGAAGAAACTTACTATCCTAAAAGGAGGCGTCTAAACTAAGAGGGGCCTTTTAAACCCTAATGAGCCTACTAAACTAAGGGAAAGTTTCTAAGAAATCAAAATAGAAGGAGCCTGCTAAGCGAAATGTAAAGACAAGTAGCAGAAAAGTTCATGCAGAAATGATATCAAAGAGTTTGCACATACCAAGCTCTTTTTTAACACACAAAATCTATCTTCAGATAGTGGCTTAGTGAAAATGTCAATTACTTTATTTTGAGTATTGACATGCAAAAGATCAATGGTTCCTTCTAAAACATGATCTTTATGAAAATGATGTTTGATTTTGATATGCTTAGTCCTAGAATAATGCACAGGATTTTTAGAAAGATATATAGCGCTAATATTATCACTTAATATAGAAATATGAGAAAAGTTTAGAGAAAAATCATGTAGTTAATGCTTCATCCATGAGATTTGAACGCAATAGCTAGCAAATGTTATATATTCTGCTTTAGTTGTTGAAAGCACTGTGCAATTTTGCTTCTTACAGGACCAAGATACTAGACATCCTCTAAGAAATTGACAATGACAACTTATGCTTATTGGATTGACTTTATCACCTATATAATCTGCATCACAATAGCCCACTATGTCAAATGAATCATTTTTTGGATACCATAGTCCAAAATCCATAACTTTATAGAGATATTGAAAGATTTTTTTGATTGCTTGAAGGTGACTTTCTTTTGGATTTGATTAAAGGCATGTATAAAGACACAAACTAAGCATAATGTTTGATCTTGAGCTTGTAAGATATAATAATGATTCAATCATTCCTCTATACTTTGTTTTATTCATAGTTTTGCCTTCTTCATTTTTGTCAAATTTAGTTCCAGTGTATATGGGAGTACCCATTGGTTTCGCATTCTCAAAATGATATTTCTTGATGATTTCCTTTATGTATTTTTCTTCGCTGATAAAGATTCCTTTTTTTGTTTGATTGATTTGTAATTTGAGAAGGATTGATAATTCTCCCATTATGCTCATATCAAACTCCCTTAAATTAATGCTAAAAATTCTTCAAATATTATGTCATCAAGATATATTTTCACTATGAGTAAATTATTCTCCTTTCTCTTAATAAATAAGTTTTTATCGACCTTTCCTCTTTCAAAATTATTCTTAAGCAGAAAGTTACTTAACCTCTCATAACATGCTCGAGGAACCTACTTTAAACCATATAGAGCTTTTGCTAACTTCGTCACATATTCCGGATGGTTTTCATCTTCAAAACCTGGGGGTTCTTCATTAATGTAACTATTTAAGAATGCACTTTAACATCCATTTGGAACAACATGAAGTTTCTATATCATGCAAAGGCCAGTAAATTTCTAATTAATTCGAATCTAGCAATAGCTGTATAAGTTTCATCAAAATCAATACTTTCCTATTGATTATAACCTTGAGCTACAAATCTAGCTTTTTTTCTTATCTCCTTACCATTTTCGTCAAGTTTGTTTCAAAATACCATTGAGTCCTAAATGATTGAATTTTTTTAGGATGAGGTACTAAATTCTAAACTTTGTTGTTGTCAAAGTGATTCAGTTCGTCTCTCATAGTTGAAAACCAATTTTCATCAGTAAAGGCCTCTTCAACGATCATTGGTTATATTTATAATATGAGACCAACAAAGTTGTTCTTAAACAATGATATTGTTCTTAGTCTCTCATAGGGATCTCCCAGAATATACTGATGTGTATCAAGACCTCTTCATTCTCTCGGTGTTTTTTGTTGCATAGTCTCCTATTAAGATTAAGGAGCCTGCTCTATTCTAGCTTCAGAAGGGCTTTCTTGATTTGATAATTCTTAAGGTATTATCAGTGTATTTTAATTCTCTAATGTATTTTTAGGTACTAATGGATTATCTTCATCATCTGAGTCAGTTCTTGTTCTTGAAGGTAGTGTTTCATCAAATACCACATGTATTGATCCTTCTATCTTTTTTTGTTCTTTTATTATATCCCTAAATCCTTTACCAACAATACTGTAGCTTAAAAAGATAGCTTCGTTTGATCTCGCATCGAGCTTTCTAAGGTTCTCTTTTCTATTCTTTAAAATGAAGCACTTCCAGCCAAATACTCAAAAGCAAGCAACATTTGGTTTTCTTCCTTTTCACAACTCATAAGGGGTGTTTTTTAGAATAGGCCTTATGAGACATCTGTTAAGCATATAAGATGCAGTGGATTTTTCTTCTGCCCAATATCCATAAGGTAGTCTACTTTCACACAGCATGGTTTAAGCCATATCAACCAAAATTTTGTTATTTCTTTTGAAACTCCATTTTGATGAGGCATCCTTGGATAAGAGAAGTTATGAGTTATACCATCATTGTCACAGAATTCTTCAAAATTTCTATTATCAAATTCTCCTCCATGATCACTCCAAATTGAAGTAATGCAATACTCTTTTTCTATTTGAATTTTTGTGTAAAAATTCTCAATCACTTCAAAAGCATCATCCTTATTTGATGAGAAATAATCCCCTGTAAATCTGGAGTAATCATTTACTAGAACAAAACCCTAATATTTACCACTAAAACTTTGAGTCCTAGTAGGAATGAATAAATCCATGTGCACAAGTTTAAGTGATTGGCTAGTAGACATAATATTAGGAGGAAAGCTACTTTTGACTTGTTTAACTTTCAAACAGACCTCACAAAACTTATTGCTTTCGAACTTTAATGTTGATAGTCCTCTTACTAGCTTGCTTTTGGACAAGTTTGATAAAATGTTCATATTGGAATGTCCAAATCTTTTGTTCCAGATAAACAAATCCTTTTCTAGAGAAACAAAACACTTAACACTTGATGATGACATGTATTCTAGTTAAGCACAATATATATTTTGATTTCTAGGACTATCAAACACAATAGTATCATTATAAATATCAACAATTTTGTAATGAGATGCATAGAAAATGACTTTGTAACCCTTGTCATATAGTAGACTTACACTCAATAATTTATCTTTCAAACCATCAACAAAGAGGACGTTATCAATAGATGTAGAGTCAAAATCACCAAATTTTACCAATTCTGGTAAGCTTTGCTTTATTTTGTCTGCAAAGACAACATTATCTTCATCTTTTCTTTCAATGTAGTTGAAGTGTGATATTTCACTTGTCATGTGTCTTGAACAACCACTATCAACCATCCATTGATTCTCCTTTGTCTCCATTTTGAAACATATCTGTAGAAAGCATTATCTCATTTTAGGTACCCAAAATTTTTTAGGTCCTTTTAGGTTAGTAGTTTGACCTTTTGGTCTCCAAACATATGTCTAAGACAATTTATTTTTACAAAAATTACAAGAATGACTAATGTGATCAAGTTTACCATAGTAATCATCCAGCACAGATGAATAATAGTTGTTATGATTTTTTCCACTTAGTAGGTTCCTATTGTTTCACCTATAGCTGCTGTTGGATTAACAAAGAAGTTTTTGTATGACATGATGTTTTTATTTTCACTGTATCTTATTTCGACCTTACCAAAAATGCATTTACCACTACTAAGTAATGCATCAAGATTCTTCCTTCCATCAATGAAGTTTTCTAGATCTTTTTCTAAAGAAAAGATCTTTCTAACACCTTTCTCCTTTTCAAGTTATAAGGCAACGACTTTTTCTTCTAACTGTCTTACGTTATAAAAATAATTTTAAAGCAACTCATTTTTCAATTTAGCTTCTTTTCTTCTATAGCTTCCTTTTTAAAAACCTTTTGCTTATATTCATCCTCAAGATACATATTCCTGGTCGCTAAATTATTATTTACAAATTTCAATGATTTAATCTTACTTTTTAAGATACATCATTGCTCTTGGACTTCTTAACTTCTTTGAAATACTTCATAGTCAGCCTTTTATACTGATCATGGAATTCTTGATACGCATTTTTCAATTCATCAACTTCAATATCATGGTTAGAATAATATACATGATCTCCTAGTTCAACCATAAAGCAAACAATGATGACTTCTTTTGGCCCTTCTTCTTTAAATTTTTTAGAATCTTCATTTGAACAGACTGCAGTCATCACTTATTTTCAGGATTTTTTGTTCTTTGACCTGTCCTTTTGAAGAATAGGACTGTGTGTCTAGAATTCTCGCAATGGTAGCATATGATTTGATTGTTTTATGTGTTGCTATTGTTGCTACTGCCTTTTGATATGAACCTATTGTTTCCAACTTTCTTATTTCCTTCGCTTTCTTCATCAGCTTCTTTTTATAGAACCGAGCATATTTTTTAACCTTAAGGTTGAGCTCGTCATCTCCATCTAATTTCAACTTAATGTCACTTTCTTCACTGTTTGATTCATTAGTTGCTTTTAGTGCCATTCCTTTTCTGTAAGAGGATCCTTTATGTCACCTAAGCTAGGTTTCATGGATCATCAAATTTCTTTGTAAACAGTCAAGTGAAATAATGTTTAGATCCTTTATTGTTTCTAGAGTTGTCACGTTAGGTCTCCATTCCTTTGATAGTGACCTTAGAATCTTTGTTATGAGCTTTTCATTGGGATATATCTTTCCTAAGTTTATTAAGGTCGTCATGATGTTGTTGAAGCATTCAAAGAACTCGTCTATGGTCTCTCCCTATTTCATGCCAATAGTTTCTTATTGATGCACCAGAAGACTAATTATATATTTATTTACCTCATTTGTTCCTTCAAACGTGACTTGTAGTTTGCCTCATATTTCCTTTGTTGTAGAACAATAGGATTTTTTCTCATATTCTTTTGGACATAATGCATAGATTAGATGATGTTTTAATTTAGCATTTAGTTGTGCTTTTCTTCTATCAACATTAGTCCATACCTCTACGTTATCTGAATCAGGAAATGTAGCTCCAACTCTGATGGCTTGCTAGACTTCAATATCTACAGATTGGAGAAAGATTGTCATTCTCTCTTTCCAACTCTGATGGCTTGCTAGACTTAAATATCACGTAAAACACAATAAATGTGAAGCCTTGATCTGATACCAAATGATAAAGCAAACGTACTCAAGAGGGGGGAAAATTGTAAAAACAATTGGCAATTGAATTTAATTCGTATAATAAATAGATCTTAGTTAATGAATAAAAATAGGAGTTGTTAGGTAATAAGAGCCTTTTATAGGATAGGACCTGTTTAAAAAAAGGAACCTACTGATTGATAACTCTTGTTAAAATAATTTAAAATAGAAGATGCTTGTTCATATTGAAAGGAATCTCTTACAAGTTGAAAATAAAAGGGGCCTCTTATAAAACTGAAGAAGCCTCTTACAACCCAAGCCTACTTCCAGTCCCCAAGTATCCAACTTGAGTGTTTCACTATAAAAATCAAGTAGTAATTTGACGAACCTCTTCAAGCTCAAAAGTACACATTTTTCAAGATTCTCCAACCTTCTACACTCAAAATGTGTAACAAGCTTGTAGAAGCTCATAGAAGAATAAAATGTAAAATAGAAAGTAAGTTCTTAGACAACAATTTCTCTCTTGATAGAGTGATTTCACTTTTTAAGGCACAATAAAAATTATATGACTCTCAAAAAGTTAGACGTTCTTTAATGTTTCGAAAATCGTTGATGCTCTTTATTTCACAAGTGTTGTTGCTCTTTATTAAATAGTTAATTTCTTCAACTAGTTATTACTTCATTTTAATTATGAATTGACTTTGGATTTTCAATATCATCTTTGCTAGAACAAAATTTCCAAAGCTAATTGCTCAAAAAGGTAAGATCCTCCCAGATGTTAATAAGGAAAGTTTACCAAAAGGGTTCGTACAAGAAAGGAAGTAATTTTCCCATGATTTTATTTCCTTTAAAAAATGTTGTTATCTATGCAAGAAAATAAATCCAATTTGAATTTTGAAATATTATATAATTACCACCAAAATCTATAAATATTAAACTTGAGCTAACAGTGATGAATGTTATAAGTTATAGTTTTGGAATCCACTCTTAATACACACTTAAGTATTTGCATAAATACATTACAAAGGTTCTAAATATATAGCAAAACATTGATGTAAATGATTTTTTCATAGTATAAAAATTTTCTTTTAATTCCATTCGATGTTAATATTCAAGATCTTTTTCTTCTCAACTAAAATTACGTATCACTAGTGAATTAGTAATAATATTTAGATTTGGAAATCTACCAAATTTAAGCAACAACTTCTAATAGTATTATGTCATATAGGTTAACTCAAATTTTATGGTCATAATTAAATAAAGTAGATAGGTCTCTTTAACTTTTTAAAGGCAAACAAGTCATAGTTGCATTGTGAGGGGATTTCTTATCCACATTCTTGTAATATATATTAAAGCAAGTCATTCGATCCATTTTATGGATTTTTTAATGAAGGTAAATCTACAGCTTAAGACTTTGTTAAATATTTATAAGTGTATCTATGAATGTTTAAATATCGTTTAGGCAAATATTTTTTAGAGTCTAACACTTGAGCATAAGATATAGAAATTCAAGAATCATACAACTCTTGAATATATTTGGACTTAAAGTGCATTTTCTTTGTCATACAAGCCATTACATCTATGACATTGTAGGAAACAAGCGCATACAAACCACAATACATATAACGTTATTAACGTAAGTATAACTACTATAAAGTCCAAATTCTTAACCAAAACCTAACTAATACAATGTCCAAACTATTAATATAAGAATAACTAATACCAACATCTAAATTCTCAAACCAAGCATAAATAAGAAAATGTTTGAATTCCAAATCAAGCCATATGACTACAATGTCCAAATTCTCAATCAAATCAAAACAAATACAATATCCAAGTTCACCAATAAATAGTTAAAGGTGCATTTGATTCCATAAAATTTTAAGATTTTTTCGGAGCTGATTTTCTTAGCCTTAATTTGATCCTCCTCCTAGTTTAAGTTGTATTGCCTGTTGAATTTTGGAAAGATTGAGTACTGTTTGCATCATTTTTTAGAGGTTTAAGAACTTAATATTGACTCCGCCTATCTACAAATTTATAAAAAACACAAAACACAAATTTATACCAATAACATAATTACATATAAGCAGTATAAAAATGTATTTAAATGTCAAACCCTAAAATAACTGTTCCCACTAACTTCTCAAAATGTTACTCATGTCCTCTAACTGTCTATATAAACATAAAGAATTATGCTAGTAAATAATTTAATGCAAATTAATTGAACTTAAATGTGAATATTCACTAACCACCCTCTTCTTCCTTTTTAAGATAGACGATGTAATATTTAACCCTGTAGATTTTGATTATATAGGTCTTTAAACTGGACATCTGCTAATATTGGATAAAAGGACTTAATCTTTTGGTGGCGTTCCTCTTTTTCACTAGCCTTCCTCTTTTTCATTGCATTATACATGTACACTCTGTGATGAACCATTTGACATTTAATTTGTAATACAGACTACAAGTTTTTAGCCTTTTGCCAAAATCTTAAACCACTACTAGGTTCTATAACATATTAATAACTTTTTAAATAACATTCATTCTTATAGTATTGACTCACATAAGCATCAATATCCTCCCTTTGATATTATATATAAGCAACTACATGAATACATGGAATTTCTATTAAATCCCAAAGTCTACATTAACAGGTTCTTACTTATAAGTCAACAATGAAATTTTATACACAAAGTTGACTTAAATTAAACTCCCATTAGTCTTAGTGATACAGTTTCTTGCTTCCCATTTTGCAACCTCTATTTTCTTTCCTCACTTTTAGGCATATATCATTAGTGGATTTGATCATCATGTCTCTTTCTTCATGAATCGAAGTCATTAAGGCAACTCAAATATCTTCTAATATATTTATCAAGCTTTTTGTACAAGCTTCATAAATGGATCCATTAAATGTCTCCAATATATTAATAGGAAATATAGTTTTAGATTTCCTAAGTTTGAAATCATGGTAAGCCTTTTTGAAATACTCTTCAACTACTCCATTATCACATAAAATTCTACTTTTGTTGTATAACTCATTGCTTACTAAAATAAACTCCTATATGGCTGGACTTTATGAAGACTACTTCTATTTGCATAAATATGTCATGAACATTTTCTATGCTCAACTTTTGGGAAGAGATTCTTTAATGTGTCCACTAAACCCTAAGATTAAAAAAAGTAATGTTAGTTAAAGAATTCAAAGCATATTGAGAATGAGCATCACATATATAAATATTGAAATTTTACCTTTAGTTGATATTTACAAAATGTATGCATTCCACTTGTGATTATATCTTTAGTAACAATGTTCAAAAACCGCTGCCAAGATTGGTAATTCCCTCTATTAACCATAGTACAAGATATTAAAAAACAATTGATTGTTTCTATCTCAACCAACTGTAGCTAATAAGGCACCTTTAAGGAATGTCTTCGAAAAACATCCATCTAGCTTAGTTATTTACCTACAACCACTAAGAAAACCATATTTCAATGCATTAAATCCAATATAAAATCTCTTAAACATTGGTTGTTCAAACTTCTTATCAAGTTTAGTTTGAATAATGAATTGTCCATCTTTATTAGCATATCGTAACTTTTTTCTATAAGACCATAACTTGGCATAATGATCTTTCATAAATCCTCGTAACATTATAATAACTTTCCATTTAACCTTATAACATTGGGATTTAGTCACCCATAATGCATACTTCTTTTGATGATCATCCATCATCTCATTAGTTGTCCAATTCTAATTCCTCCTAAGCTTGTGTAAAAATTCATTTCTATCCATTTCTTACAAACTCGTTTTTTCTTTGCACTTTCCTATAATTATATTTGTTTTTTACTTTTATAATAGCAATTTCCTTTTTTGTTTCCAATCCAGTTATCATATAACCCAAATGGATGTTTTAGTTCACAAACAACCTTCATTCTCACGTTGAATCTCCCTATTGAAGCATTCATTAGTAGTTTCATATTTCTTATTGCTTCTTTGAATTGCATCTCATCGTTAAACTTCATAGAAATTTCACACTATAAACTGGTGATTGAACTTCAGTATCTTTATGATTGTATTCACTACACTAATCCTATGAATTTTCTTCTTATCTTTGTAATTTTTAGATTAATCATCATCTTCTTTGCAATATTTTCCACTACTTCCAACCCCATCCAGAATATTGTCATTTAAACGCACTATGTAAAATTTAGGACATCTCTTCTCATTTTTTCTCACAGTAACATATTCTTCATCGTCAGTTACATATATCTTGCCTTCAACTGAATCGTTCATTCATTTATACAACAATGAAATCTCCATCATCTTGTTCTACTTGAACTTAGAACAATCCTTAATCATTCATACCCATATTCTACTATATATTACTGTCAAATTCATTCCCAATATTAGAATCCAATTTACACCATTTGTTTTAGGATGCTTATAAACATATTCCTAGTAGCTTTCAACATTGTGGTAATTCAATTTTCGCGTAAGGTTGAGCATTACTAACATTTCCTTATCTAGTGTAAGTTTAACTCCTTTAATCGTCTCATCAACTCATTAGAAAATTTATAAAACATATATACCAATCTATATTCTTTATCTTTCAACACTCCTTTTAAAACTAGCATGTTAAATTCATCAACACTATATCTTTCTTTCTTTTAATCTTATCCCTAATATATTTATTTCTATCATATCTTTCTAACCCCACCATAAAGAAATTCAAAATTTATCAACATTTGTATTACAAATAACTAAATCATTTAGTTTTTAACAAAACATATTAACAATGCAAATACGGAAGTATGAATCTAAATAGGTTCAAAGATTAAATTCAAAACAACAAACATTAGATAAGATATGCTTTCAAAAATATAAATATGTAGAAAAGAACAAAGCTATGAAATGCTTCCTCTTTTTTACTAAAGTTAGAAGATAAAATTTCTAACATAAGTGGGATAATGTCAAAATAAATGTACCATTTTGTATTTGTAGATTTTTTGTGCTTATCTCCATTGTCTAATGCATATGTTCATTATTTCGCAATCTATGTCTCATATTAGGTGTCTAATAATATCATAACTCTATGTTCTATCTTTACGGTGAAAAAAAATCATATTGTTACTGACTAATATATTATTAATGTGCATCTTATTTTTCTCAAAGAAAATTTTTTTTCATAAAAATAATTTACTCACGATTTATCTCATATCTATCCAAATTTCGATAATTACTATAAAATATGAATGCATTAGTATTAGACATAACATCATATTGTAATGTTCAACCTTTTGCTGAGATATTAACTATCAAACTCAATGATCTTTAATTAAGAGTTCAGTCTTATGTTCCTAAGAGCATTACTAACCTTACGAGGTAACTAAATAACTTTTTTGTTTTCCATCCTTAATTCTAATAAATCTATCACTATAGATAAATTATGAGTAAACCTTACAAATTAACATCTCTTACTATTTCCCATTTTAAATCAAAGTTACTTTCATATTTATAATTATGGTCATAAACTATCGGAAGAAAAGATGCATCCAACTATACTTCTTACTTAACATACAATGGGATGAACAAGTTTAATTAGTTTCAAAAGCTAGGTAGATTTAACATTCTCTATGATAACTTCCAAATCTAAACCCTTCATTAAAAGTTCTAATTACTAATTAATTTGATTTTAATAATCAAATAAAAATATATCTTATACATACAATGTCCATTACAAATTTTATTTACTTAACAACCACTATCTAAATAAACTTCAAATGTAGGCAATTTTAGTCAAGTTTTCATATAGAAATACAGTCTTGCTAATGAAACAAAAATGATATGCAAAATTCATATAATTTCCTTTTGAGAGGCTAAATTTAAGTTTGCTCCAAAATATCTATTAGATGGACAAATTTGAAATTTGGAAACAAAAAAATTGCAAATTGTTTATTAATAAATGATTCTATAATAGCAGTGCAATAGGAAATTGTAAATCTGGTTTATAAGAAAATTGAGAAGCAAATATTAGCCTTAACAAACCTCTCACAATTAGATGCTCTTAAGGAATAGATGCAAAAGAGAAACAAATATGGGAGAAAGAGATGAACCTGAGATAAGATCTCAATAAGAAGTTTTACAAAAACTTGATTGAGATTTTCATAAGCAATCTATGGTGGTAAGTGTTATAAAGGTTTTCCTAGACACTAAACTTATATCAAATTCACGTCTACTCCTTTACATAATAATATCACTTAGGCCTATTTAAGCAAGACTCAACCTTCCTATGTGATTCTTGACCAACAAAACCTTTTTCCCAAATTACTAATGACCCTCAAGGTGTTTAACTCCCTCACTCGAGTAAGAATACTAGGAAAGGATTAAATAATCATAGATAACAGTAAACACATAAGAGCTATGGTAAAAACCAATCTTTATTACTTTCCTAAAAGCAGATAAAATGCTCTCTCTCAACTGTTCTCCTCTTAGGAGCAAGGCTCAAATAAGCTATTTATAGGTACCTCTAACTTTACAATTCAAAATCTTAATTTAACTATACTAACTAGATTACATCTTATCCTAATCAAATTACATCACACTAACTAATTGGATTACATCATCATCTAAATAAGACTCTATCTGATAAGATTTATTTACATCACTACTAACAAGATAAGAGATTAAATTTAACTAGGAATGATACGTCCATATCTATTAAGAACTCTACTGTCTTTAAATGATCCTCCCATATGGGCTTTGCCTTTTAAAGCTAATGTATATCTAATGGGATCTTATATGCCACATCATACAACATCTCCCCCTAATCTTCATCCTTCAATGATGACTCATCCAAGCCTAAATCCTTTCATAGCACACTGGTTCAATCCAATGTTTACCCATGTCAAGTTCATTAGTCGTGCTCTGTCTATTTGAGCACACATTAAGTCTTAGAACTCTCACATTTCTCCCTTATGCATATGATCTAGCTAACCTTTCACCAAACGTCCATCTTAAGCTATCTTTTGGTCTTATATATAAATAATGCATATCATCAAAGATTTTCATTAATGTGCACAAATGCATGCCAACTTATCGACAATGCCCATTTTCTTTCCTACATATAAGTCTTTTCCATGTTCAATCACCTTCAGTATTAAGACTTAAGGTTCTAACAAACCACCCCCTACTAAAAGAACCTTCAAATATGTTTCCCTCTAAGACTCCTTAGTTATTAGCACATCTCTAATGTACCATTTCCCCTTTCTATTGGGTTTGTCCTTTCTTTTATTTAGATGGTCTCTCACAAGTTCCATTACGCCTAACATAGCATAATTATTAAAGTAGAATCCTTTTGTCAAGTCTTCACCTCATTCTCTTTGATCCTTCTCTACCATGGAATTTATTTGCTCCTCACCCACCTTAAGTGTGGCCTTTCATAAATGAAACAAACAATATCCTATTTTGTTTATTTTTTGGTCTTACATTGAGAAGATTCATCTACCTTCTCTTTGCCTTTCTCCAATCCATATCATGTACCACCATTCTTCTTCCCCTCATTGCTAGTTTGACTTGATGGTGGCATTTGGAGATTCACTAAGGCATCCATAGCCACTATCTTGCTTAGGATGTCTTTAAAATTTTACTGCCAAATCTCTATTTTTTCCCAACCTTGCAAGTTGTTTATTTAGTTAAACAACTTATCTTTTTTAGAAATGTTCTACACCGAATTGTCTTACTTTAACCTCTTCAAAGTTTCCCTTGTGAGCTATGAAGTGTTGTTGGAAACTTGTTAACTCCTTTATATTTTCCTAAGTTTCAATGGGATGTCCACCCACACTAATGTCATTGGAGTTTCTTATTCTCTACCACAGCTTTGTATCCTCCACCATATACATTGTTGTGATCGACACTTTCTCTAAATTGTACACCTTTATCATTGCAAAACATTACTCCATATCTTATAAGAAATTTTAGAACTCCTTGGAACTTTGCTTGCCATTAAACAATTGGGACTCTTATACCTTCACCAAAGTGCTTTCAGCAAACCCAATATCCTCCATTGTAATGACATGCCTTGGGATCGTGACCTCCAATCTAGAATTCTGTTGTGCCTTCATCAAGTCTGCTATTTGATGTTGCTAGTATAGGATTTGTGACTCTAAAATCTCAAATTGAGACTAGTAAGAAGTGACCTCTTCCTCCCCTTAAAGAATTAGCCCTATGAATGCCTCTACCCTAGTGACATGCTCTGTCAAATTGTTGCCTCCCACCGTATTCATATATTGGCTTTGATGCCAGTTATTACAAAGGTTTTTCTAGACACCAAACTTATATTAAAGTCACATGTACTCCTTTATACGATAATCTCACTTAGGTCTATTTAATTAAGATTTAACCTTCCCATATGATCGTTGACCAATAAAACCTTTATCTCAATCATCTCACGACCCTCGAAGAGTTTAACTCTCACATTCAAGTAATATCACTATGAAAGTACCAAATAATCATAGGCAAAAAGAAAGTCACAAGAGCTAAGGTAAAAACCAACCTTTTGTACTTCCCTAAAAGTATACACAGAAATGTTATCTCTCAATGTGTTTCCTTCCTCTGTATCTCTGTTCTCCCCAAGAGCAAGGCTCAAATAAGATATTTATAGACACCTTTGGCCTTACAATCCAAAGTCCTAATTGAATTGAACTAACTAGATCATATTTTATCCTAATTAGATTATATCACTGTAATTGATTGGATGACATCCCTATCCGAAGGGGACTCTGTTTGATAGGATTTAATACATCACTACTAATAAGATAAGAGATTACATTTAACAAGGAACGATACATCCATATCTATGAAGAACTCTAATATCTTCAAATGATCCTCCCACGTGAGCTTTATCATTTAAGGTTGATATATATCTATTGTGATCTTATCCGCCACATCATCTAAGATCTCCCTTTGAGCTTTATCCATTGATTATGAGCCATCTAAGTCTAAAGCCTTTCATAACACACTGACCTAATCCAATCCTTACCCATGTCAAGTCCATTAGTTATGGTCTATCTATTTAAGCATACATTATGTCTTTAGAGCTCTCTCATATCTCCCTCATACATGTGATCCAGCTAACCATCATCTTAAGGTTCATCTCAAGCTATCTTTTAACCTCACATCCGAATCTTGTATCTTGTCAAAGATTTTTGCCAGTGTGCACCAACGCATGTTAACTCACCAACAACATCCATTTTCCTTACCTACTCACAAGCCTTTTCCTTTCTCTATCACCTCAAGTATCAAACATAGGCTTGTTAACACCTGCACAATTTCAGTATAAGGACTTAAGGGTCTAATAATAAACAATGTGATATATTGGGGAGACTTTATTTGACAATAAGTTGTTAGGAACAAACCCAAGTTATTCAAATAAGTTGCTAAGATACAAGGGGAGAAGTTCATGGGAGATACAAATTAAAGAAATCTTGATGGAGAAATAAAAAGGGAACAATCAATGTAGGCAAATGCGGGACAAAAGAAAGATAGGGAAGGCTAGGTTTTTTTTTCCTTATTTTCTTTTAACTCAATCAATTTACTATTAATTAAATTAGTTTCTTATAAGAAAAATTTATTTCCTACATTTAAATTATAACAATGGTGGAACCATTACCACTTAGGTATAATTAATAGAATATTAACAAAAATTTAGAGTTTTATCAAATCTGAAGTTAAATTATATTTTTATAAAAATATTATGATCTATTTTAATTACTAAATTAAATTCTAATACACACTTTAAAGGACTAAAGTGTTCTTTAAACTTTCACATTTAATACCTTCAACCTTCATACCCCTCTTTTATTTATCTTAAATGTATCTCTTTATTAAGTTTAATGATTTAAATTTTCTTTAAAAAAGTATGTCCATTCCATAAAAATTATTATATATTGTAAACTTAAAATTTGTTTTTTAAATTAGATCATCGATGAAATAAAAAAATTATAAAAATCTAATTAAATATTGAAAATTCTATGAAAATTTTAAAAATGCATAAAGATAAATGAAAAACTACAAAAGATCACTTGTATTTAACTATAAATAAATTTTTGAGTCAAAATTTTTTATTAAGTTTTATTTCTAGAAAATTTTATAGTTATTCGTAGAATAATTATGAAATAAACAATCATCGTGTATATAACAACATTAGTAATAGAATTTATCATTGCGAAAGTTTATATCAACTTAAACGTAGTTTTTAGAATTAAATAATTTCTATTAAAAGCATTTTGAAATAAAAATACACTGCCAAAGCCTCTTGCACGTTAAAACTATCTGCTTGTTATCGAATAAAACAATCCTCAGGCCCCCAAACCTTTTTAGAATAACAACCTCACTCCATTTAATCCTGGCATTCCGTGAGTTCTCATATCTACCAGTCCATAGGAATGCTTTTAGAATTATGAGAACTTCTTTAAGTACTTTCCTAGGCAAGGTTACATGAGTAGTCTAGTAGATATGAAAACTAATTAAGACAGATATAAAGCGGAAAAAGACTTGTTTTGCCATACATTCACCCATACCTTAATTCGTTCAAGAAGAGGGAGACAATCGTTAAACTTTGGCTTGGAGGCAGTGATTGGAACACCCAAATAGAAGAAACGAGCAGATTGTACATTCAACCCAGCTAGATCACGTTTATTTAACTTTAAATAAAATTTGAGTCAAAATTTTTTATTTCTAAAAAATATTGTAATTTTTCGTAGAATAAATTATGAAATAAAACAATCATCATGTATCTAACAACATTAATAATATAATTTATCATTGCGAAATTTTATATCAACTTAAACATAGTTTTTAGAATTAAATAATTTCTATTGAAAGCATTTTGAAATAAAACTTTTAACAATTTGATATTCAGTTTCACGTAATTGCGTTCAACGGAGAACTAGATTAACTTAATAACTTCTTTATGTTACCAAAAATTATCGTACATATATTTTTTTAATTTTAAATTTGCCTAACAAAACTATATATGGTTCATGTATGTTTCATAAAATAATATTGCAGGCAGATAATATATTTCAACTGGAAAGCAAATTAAGGATTTCTTAGACTGAAAAGCTTACAAATAACACTTTGGACGAAGCAGACCTTTTGCAAGGAAACACAATTTTTAGCTTCACTTAAAAATAATTTGAAATTTTTATTTAGAAATTAATATTCATTTTAAATATATTTTAACTTTTAAATCAAATTTTATTTGAGATTTATATATTTTGAAGGCTTTTTAAATTTAATTACATTTAGTAATAGTTATTAAATTAATTACTTTAATTTAATTTAAAAATTAAAAAATTATCAATTAAAGTTAAATTATTCATAATCCTTATTAATAGTTAATATATTAAATAATTAAATAATATATATTTAGTTGATAGTAAATCAAATTATGAAAAAATAAAAACAAAAATGAAAAACTATTTTTATAGTTTTTCATAATTTTTGAGAACTAAAAGAAACCAAAACCAAAAAACTTAAAGAAACAATCTTTTTTACTGAATTTGAAAGAAAAAATAGAAAATCAAAAAAAGAAAACATATAGGCTCCAAGGTGTTGAAAAATTTAAGATACTTACAACTATTTACACACATAAATAATGAAAATAAAAGTTTTTCTGTAACAGAATTTTTAATTTTTCCTCTCTTCTCATAAAATAAAAATATTACATAACTATTCATAGTATCGATGAAAATTTTCAAATGAACTAAGTTAGTGCTAAAATAAAAAAGAGGAAAATATTTTAGAGGATTAGTAAAATTATAAGAAACTCATGGGACTTTACAAACTCTAAGCTAATCTTCTTCTTAGTAATGCATTCTTAAATAAATGAAACCTCATGTCAAAATGCTTGCTTCTTTTATGAAACACTACTTTTTTTGTTGAAGTCTAAAAGAATTTATATCAATCATAATCTTTATCTCTTGAATTTTCTTTAAATGCATCTCCTTCAACAACCTTCTCAACTAAATAGTGTGACAAGTATAGGAAGTAACTGTAAGTATTCTAATTCACAAATAAAAAGTGTAATTATGGGTTATTTCTTTGAACACCAAAATATTTAATTATATCCCAAAAAGATAATAAACCCATTAGTACTTTTTTTAATAATCAAGATCTTTGGTATAATCAATATCACATCCAAAAACTATTAGATTAAAGTTTTTGGAAGATAAGTAAAGTATGTCATATTCAATTGTATCTTAAAGATACCAAAGAATTCTTTTAGCTTCCTTTAAGTAAACTTTAGATGGCGTCTAAATAAATCGACTAATAAGTCTAACTGTAAATAAGATATTTAGTATCATTGAGGTTAAATACTTCAAGCTTCCAAATTTGGATCTACATTCACTTGTCCATCATAATTGGATAGCTTTATCCTATATAGGATAGCTTTATCCTATATATCCCATAAGAGTGTTAACTGAGTTACTATATGTATCATCTTTAAATTCTTAAGCACCACCTTTACATCACCTTCTTAAGTGATGAAAATTCCTGTCTCCACTTACTTCACCTTGATTCCCAAATAGTAAGATGTCAATCTTATATCATTTATCTCAAACCTCTGGGTCATAAAATCTTTGAACTCAACATCTTTGAATTGTTGCCTTTGAAGATAAGATCATCTGTTTAGATACAACCAAAAAACAAGGTATATTTATCCTTTTTTTTATACAAAAAGAGCATATTTATGTAAGATTCTAATGAAACCAGTCTCTTAAAAATGATTTCCAATTCAAGCATTCCAAGCTCTTAGTTTTTTTAAGTTTATCTAATGTCTTTTTAACTTCAACACTTTATCTGATAGGTCTTCAATTGCATATTTCATTGGTTGTTCAATTTAGGTTTTGCATCTAAATAATCATTAAGAAACGCATATTTGATAACTAATTGATGAATTCCACAATCATATTTATAAACAAATTATTTCTAAGGGGAGTAATAGGTGTGAATACCTTATTTTCTTCTATGTTTTGCTTTTGCTTATACTCGTTGATATCATGCCTTATCTTATATCTCTCAACTTCGTCTTTGATTTTTTTTTATATTTTCACATGTGTTTTACTCTGATAACATGAAGACCTCTTAGAAGAGAAATAATTTTCCATGTATCATTGCTTTCGATGTCTTGAATCTTCATTCACTGCATGAATCCACTGCTCATTCTTGCTACCGTCTTAAAATTTAAAGGTTCAACATCTAAAAGTCTACAAAATAAGTTAGTATTATCCTAAAATTTATTAAGACTTTAATAACCTTGAGTTTACGAACTTTTTGGGGATGATATTAATGATGATGCTTGAGAGAATGGGATTACTAAGGCTGGTTAAGCAAAATTATTTTCTAATTCTTTATTAACCTCCTTTTTTCCCCTTCTTTAAAATATGTAAACAAATCATATGATCCCTCTATTTGAGAGCTCCAATATGCTTCTTCATCGAATTCAACATCTTTACTAATAATAATCTTTCTATTACTTAGATTAAATAACTTATAGATTAAATAACTTAAAACCTTTTGAGTTCTTATCATATAAAATAAAAATAAACTTCTTATTTTAGTCATCAGGTTTGGACCTTTCTTACTCTGAAACAAGAATATGCACAATTAATCCAATCACTATCAAATGTTATATAAAAGGCTTCATTCCACTCCATGCTTCTTATGGAGTGATGTCTTTCAAGCTCTTTATAGGACTACAATTTAAAAGATAAACTATACATACAATTTCTTCATTCCAAAACTCCTTTAAGTACCATCTTGCTTTTCAACATGGTTCTTATCATATTTAGGATTATTTGGTTCCTTCTTTCAATTACTTTATTTTTTTGAGCATATCTCAATATTGTAAGAGGATGAAAAATTCCATATAGTTCACAAAAGCTCTCAAATTTACTTAGAAGTAAAATCTCTGCTTGTATCAATTCTTAAAGTTTTAGTCTCAAAATCATTTTCTTTTTCAACCAAAGCTTTAAAAAAATTTTAATGCAACAAAAGATTCAGATTTATACTTTAGAAATTTTATCCATTTGTTTATACTATAATCATTAATGAAAATATTAAAGTAAGAGTTTTTATTGAAAGATGGAGATCTCAAATATCTGCATGAATAAGTTGGAGTGACCTACTAGCTCTTAAAAATGACTGGACTAGAAAGTTTTTCCTTGAATGCTTTTTAAAAAAGCATGCCTTGCATAATTCTTTAGGATTATCTAAATGAAACACCTCCATAGTATGTAAGTTCAATAAAATATGAAGTTGGTAGTCATAATCACCTTGACAAGAAGACTAGCATGACAATCTCAAAGCCAATCACTAGAACAAGGTATATATTTGGCCATAATTTTTGCTACGTTTGGAAAATCATAGCTAAAAAAACCCTTTGGTGATGATTACCATAATCATCACCAAATTAGGACCATTTGGGGACGATATTTCAAAAATTGTCAATAACAGTTTCTGATTTGGTGTAAAAAAATAATCCTTATTGACCAAATCTTCACAAAAACTGGCCTTTGATGATGATTTTAAAAATTGACACCAAATGTTCCAAATAATTATAGGAGGGAACGAAAATGAGAATGGTGCTTAAAAAACCCCTAAAGCCTTAAACACCTATCTCTTATCTTCTACTCTTTCTTTCCTCATCCTATATAAACCGAAGGGAGCTTTAAAAAACCATAAAGCCAAAAACACCCATATTTCATCCTCTGCTCTCTTCTTTCCTCTTCCTCCTTGAAAATAAAAGATATGCTCTTAATCCATAGTCGACGATATCTCCTTTCATTGATTCACTCTATTAATCAAACTTTACATGTCTTTCTTCTCTCTTTTCTGTCAATATTTTTTTGTTTTCATTAACTTTAAATGGAGAAATACCTGAGCTCCAAAAACTTTAGGAACTTCAGAGTTGGAGTTTTTAAAACCCGAACTCCCATCTTTACCAAAATTTCATTATGTGAAGGGGAGGAAAAGCTATAATGACTGTGGTGGGGGCGATGAGGAAGCAACAAAAAAGGATCGGTGACGAGGTTTGTGAGTTTCATCAGGGAGAGGTTATAGGGAGTGTTAGGTTAGTGAATGTTGCCGTAAAGTGAAAAATGCATGCCGAAACTTAGTGGTTACGACTATAAATAACATATCTCCGTTTACCTTTTTTCAGGGTTTGCTTTTTAGTTTTGAGTTTTGTTTTCCAACAAGTAGTTCTATAAGTAAATATCTTACAGAAAATCTTGGAGAGTGGTAGTTTCTCTGTAGCTATAAAAAGTAAAAATAGATAATTATTACATGAATTCTTCTTATCCATGTTTGTTGGTAGAATGAGAAACCTCTTTGAGTTCTCTCTATTAATATATAATTAATTATATATTGATATGTATGCTTAATATTAGCTTTAATTAGCTTGTTTTTCTTTCTTCTTGGGGTTCACTGTAATGTGTTTTATTAGGAGGGAGGGGTATGCCATATGTTATTTCATCTCAAATGGTTAATTGTCTTTATTGATTATGTTTCTAGACCCCTTTACGTTATCGTTTTCATTGACAGAAATTATTCAATACACCTGGCGTTCATCTCCACTTTTTCAGTTTTCCACACTTACAGTTGAGTTCAGATGAGGGAAAATGTGTTTTGATGCAATTTCCATATACATCTGAAACCATGGTTCATTATCTTAATGCCTTCTTAACTTTTGACTAAATATTGGATTACCTTATCTGACTGGTGTATACTTCTTTTCATTATTCTGGTTTTCAAAGAATTCGTCACAATAAGTGCAAGTTATTATATCTATAAAAGAAACTGGTTCTAAGGAAAGATCTCCTTATCGTTTATATACGTGTAGTGACATTTCTTCTTCATCATTATCTCTTATTATTCGATAATTTTTCTCTTTGTAATCATTTTTGTTATTTTTTCTATTTGCTTTTTTTTATGACATTGAAGCTTTTCTTTTTTTTGTCTATAGATTGAGAGCAGAAAATATGGTTTTTAACTATAGGTACTATAATAATAAATTGCAAAAAACTAAAGGTTCCCTCTATCTTCATATGGTATAGTATGTTTTAATCTACCTTTTCTTCTTTCCTTAAAGTTGCATGTTTACCTAATAGTTAGTAAAGGATTTCTGGTTACCACATCTTTACTTTGATTCGTTGTTTCCTCATCTTCTCTCATGCATTCGATGACTTTGGTTGTAGTTACTAAAGACTATTATTGTACATTTTGCTTGGTATAATGTGCTAGCTTCAAGGTTAAACATGTTTCCACTGTATATCTTGTTTCTTTTGATAAACATAGAATGTTAGTTACTACTTTTTGAAGTAAATCACACGTTAATATAGAATTTACGTACAATAAACTAGATACACAAGAAGGGCGATTGAATGGTGTATCCTTTTTGTGAATACAAAATCTTGTTAAGAACTTCTCTAACTTGTTAAAAGAGTATCACAAAGATTATACGAAAATTGTTACGTAGTTAAATTGCAAATAACTTCTATATAATTGTTTAACAACAAAATAAATTGAAGTAAAAAGATAGAAGATAGACGATGCGATTTTTATACTGGTTCACCCCAAACTGTGGGTTACGTCCAGTCCTTAGAGTTCATCTGAATGTTTCACTATACTTCGACAAATTACAAGTATTCTTTCTTCCCTTCCAAAGCCTCTTCAGGTCTCTTACACAAAGTATTCTTTCAGCTACCTTAGCCTCTCCAGGCTCTTAGCCTTTTTCTTTCTCTCACTAAAAAGATATTGTGAGCTTTTGTTACAGTAGAGTTAGCTCTCTTAGTATCACAATACAGAATTGTTCTTTTCTAAGTAAACACTTGAAGGCTCAAAGATCAATGATTTTTCTCAAAGGTTGTAAGATTCATAAGATAATAAAATCTTTGACTATGACTATTATTTATAGACTAAGTCTCTTACTGCTTCTTGATCCTTAATAACAGCTTCTTGAATCTTGAAAACTATTATTTAGTTGAGTTCTATAACTAACTCCAACTAAGTAACTGTCTGACACACTAGCGTATCTTCTTCTTTGTATCGTCTGTGTTTTCCACTTCGTCTATATTTTCCACTTCGACTGAGTTTTCAACTTCTTTTGTGTTTTGACTTCGTCTATGTTTTCACTTCGTCTGTGTTTTGCACTTCGTCTGTTACTTGCGCTTCGTCTGTGTTTTGACTTCGTCTATGTTTTCCACTTCGTCTGTGTTTTCACTTCATCTATGTTTTCACTTCGTCTGTGTTTTGGCTTCGTTTATGTTTTCACTTTGTCTGTGTTTTGTGCTGCACACTTAACACACTTATCAAAACATTCATTTATTTCTAACATTATCATTATTTGATTGTCATCAAAATTAATCATCGTGAAGTCCTCTTGACTTA